>CM021540.1:12575728-12591110 GCA_010994315.2 Pisaster ochraceus | reverse complement strand
TTTTATATTTTTTTATTAAGATCATAATAACATGAAGATAAAACCAAATAAAATGCCCCAGAGTGCAGATTAGGGCTTCAAAAACCAAAGATAAGCGATGTAAGCTTTCGCACTTTGCGCTTTGCGCTCACAGTTCAGGGTTTTTCTTCAACAGCCTATCACATCCCTCGTTCATATGTTGCTTGGTTTAGTACACCATAGTGTGTGGTATTGAAAAGTAATTTTGAAATACATATAGTACAAATATTGATGGCTTCGAGTGCAATGGTTAAAACTATGACACCCAAGGTGATCTTGGTGCGTTTTGTTTTTCCGAGGCAAAGCCGAAGGAAGATAGGCTGCCACAGGGATCACCGAGGGAGTCGTAGTCTTAACCATAGCATGAGTAAAAGCAGTCAATATTTTATATATTGTACCAAGAAGCTGCTGTTGCTATGGGCATTATACACTGGTTGCTGTGGGATAGTACATTTGTTGCTACAGGTTTAGTAAATTGTTTGCTATGGGTATAGCACTCTGGTTGCTGTGGGTATAGCACTCTGGTTGCTGTGGGTTTAGTACACTTGTCACTGTGGGGTAGTACATTGGATGCTGTTGGTATGGTATGTTGTTTGGTATGGTTATACAGTACACTGGTTGCTGTGGGATAGTACATTGGTTGCCACGTGTATAGTACAATGTTTGCCACTTGTATAGCATGTCGCGTTCGCATGGCTTTCTAGTAAAAAATAAGACACATGTGACGTGTCTAAAGCAATCAAAAGGCAGAATCTTTGTAAGGGGTGTTATAAAAAGTTTGATTAGTTTATGCTACAAGGACTTATTTCACTTTGTTTTACTGTTTTCACTTATTATTTCTACTTTTGTTTTTGCCTCTCAGGACATATGTGCGCTAATGGATCTACTTGTCAAGATGGCCATAAATCCTACACATGTCTCTGCCCAGATGGTCTGACTGGAGAATTCTGCAACGATGAAATCAAAATCTGTGACACCCAACCCTGTAATGCCGTGAACACAATAGACTGTGTAGATGTATTCCCACTAAACTATACCTGTAACTGTAGACCAGGGTTTGGGGGAAAGAACTGCAGCATTGATAATCGTTTATGCACCCAAGCACCTTGTCAAAATAACGGCACCTGCTCCCAGACCGCAGACAATGTTATGTTTACATGCACATGTCCTGATTTCTACGAAGGTGTGTACTGTGAGATTTTCAACCCTTGTTTCCGACATAACTGTCTGAATGGAGCTCTGTGTGTTGGGAACGGGTCGGAGTACACGTGTATGTGCACGACTAGGTTCTACGGGGAGTTTTGTGAGCTCATCGATGCCTGCTCACAAAACCCATGTCTGAACGGCGCAACCTGCTCGCGAGAAATGAATGACTTTGCATGTACTTGTACTCAATATTACAATGGTACCAACTGCGAGGTGCCTATCGATCAATGCGAGACGAATCCATGCGTGAATGGTGGTGTTTGCGATCACAATCTCAACACGCCGGAGGTGAATTTTACGTGCACCTGTGGTGACGGTTTCACTGGGTCATTGTGTGAACTGGAGATTAAGGAGTGTGAATCCAATCCATGTATGAACGATGGTCAGTGTGTGGAGACGCCATTCAGTGAAGATAATTTCCCTGGCTATGTGTGTCAATGTGTAGCTGGCTACACGGGTCTCTATTGTGAGACGAACATAGATGAGTGTGTCAGTAATCCCTGCTTGAACCAAGGAACCTGTGTGGATCAAATCAACAAGTATATCTGTCTCTGCACTGATACTTACAATGGAACAAACTGTGGTTTTGACTTGAGAACGTGCCAGCAGGGTTCCTGTCAGAACGAAGGACAGTGTGTAAATGTTGGGTTTGGGTTAGGGATACGGTGCAACTGCAAGCTCGGCTACGGTGGTGAAGTCTGCCAAGAGACTATCAACGCATGTTATAGCAACCCGTGTGTTAATAGTGGTTCCTGCATGTACGTTGGACCATGTGATTGCCCAACACTACCACAGGAGGCAATTGATTGTGGTTTGGATGAAATCTGCCAGAGAACGGCTTGTAGTAAAGTTTCAAGTTGCGCTATTCGACAAGAAACCTTTGCTTGTAACTGTACAGGTTCTAGCTACCAAGGTTTCCTGTGTGATCAAGATATTGACGAGTGCCTTGTCGTTCCTGATGCATGTAACCAAGGGACGTGTACCAACACACCAGGATCCTATGAATGTAACTGCACGGGTACCGGTTTCACTGGTCTCTATTGCGACGAGGATATCAACGAGTGCACAACAGACAATCAATGCATGAACGGTGCACAATGCATTAACAATCGACCATTCTTTGAATGTTCATGTTTGAATGGTTATGAGGGCATACTGTGTGAGGTTGATATTAACGAATGCAGTAGCGACCCCTGTAAGAATGGCGGTAACTGCACCGATGAAATCAACGGTTTCACATGCAACTGTACGGGTACCAGCTACACTGGCACCTATTGTAATCAGAATATTGATGAGTGTTTGGAACAGACACATCAGTGTCAGAATGGAGGAACTTGTGAAGATCATCCTGGATCCTACACTTGTAGATGTAGCAAGGAATATACAGGTAATTAAGGTTCATTATTGTTCATCCATGCTTACTAATGGACTTAAATATCATCAAACTGCTTTAAGCTAGTCCCAAAAAACACAACAACAAAAGTTAAATAAATATATACATAAATAACAATGTCAACAAATTTCTAATTTCTATCTGAAAGCTTTCTTGTTATAAAGATGGTAATATTAGTAAGCATCCTGCGAAATTATTCCGTCTGAAATGCCCTTGTTGATTAAAAATCAATAACAATTTTTAATCTGAGAAACATCCATGCATGAAATGTTTCTTAGATTTCTGAGGGTTGGTGTCCATTCGGGAATGCTGCAGCCGGTGATGCGGTTGGTACCCGCTGTCTATCTTCAAGTGAAAACACCATGACAGCGTTTTTTTAAGCAGACACTTTTAAAATTCAGTTGAAACTGTCGCAGGTGACTTTTATAGTATCTTTATTGATAATTTGTTCTACAAATTAGCATTAATTAAAAAAAACAAAAGTATATGACCCTACTTTTAAGCTCAATTATTTTTTGCTTAGTAGTTATTAGTGGGTACCAGTCACCTAAAACATCAATCACCTGCTAGTGTGGCTGGTAACCGATATCTGCTAAGCAAAAAGTGTTTTCTTCGTGACTCTATAGTGTTGGCTCAAGTTCAAATTTGTATTGAAATTAAGAACATGTTTGCCTTGTTTCTTGATCTATTTGAACACCTTCTTTTGTTTGTGCTTAGTTTTTTGTTTATTTTTGCTATTTGAAGACTTATTTTTCTTATTTCTTGATCTTTTAGGAGACTATTGTGAGGTTGAAGCAGCGAGACAAGTCCAGCCAATTCAAGTAATTCTACCATTAGCCGTTCTTGCCATCATACTAGCCTGTGTTCTCGTCTACATCTGGTGGTATCTCAAACAATCACGCAAGATGAAAGGAAAATACAACCCAGCGAAGGCAGAGCTAGACGGAGGCATGCCGATGGCCATGTTTGATTTAGAGACCGATGAGAGGCTAATATGAGGCAAGCTGTAGTCTCCATTCAAGCAACATACTGAATACGCAAGGAGAGGTTCCTTACACGAATCAATGACTGGGTCTGATTTGGAGCCTGATGTGAGACTAATACAAGAAATATGTAGCCTTCATTCAAGGAAACGCCCGAGAACTCTAAAACTTAGTCTTCCCTGATTCGAAGAGATGGGACAGATTGTTGAGGAAGATTACAGACTGGTTTGTTTTTAATGGAGAAGGAATTGAAGAGAATAAAAAGTGTAACCCTGTCTTTCATAATCAGTAAGTGCTGTTTAGCCACCCAAAGTGCTTAATACATGTCACTCAGATTTTATCAGAGTTGATGGATTTTGATAAAAACGTTGTGATTGTTGGCTGAAAGCCGTTGTACATGTTTGATAATTTGTTGTTAGATGGAAAGTAGAAGGACCCAAAGCTGCTTCAAAGGCAAACATCAAAGCTTTATCCACAAAGGTTGGCTTTCTGGTTGATCTGTTATTAAATGGAAATAACGCTTTCAAATGGCATCATGATAAGCCTTTTCTCACAAGATTTCATGAACAATTCGGTCGATGTTTTTACATTTAAATTGCTACCGTGTCAAACCCCTGCAAAATACAGCTGCTCCTGCAGGAGAGTAGGATTAAACAAGAGGACCCCAGGCTTAGCATACCAGGTGGTCATACTTCTTAGGAAAATTGCATCAAATGTGAAGTGAAAATGGTAGGGTTGATTTCCCCAGGTAGTTTCCGGGAATTAGCTTGTTAGTGTAAAAAGGGCTGTAGAGGGCAGGATCCTGTTTTTGGTGTGTTCCTTTATGTTTTATACAAATTATCTATTGCTGCAGTTTGTGCTGATATTTTTACAGAGTGTTGCTTGTTTACTTTTGTGCCCTTACGTGGGCCAGTTTCTTGGCTCTGTTTACCGCCGAATTCTGCGTTTGTGATCGCCATTGTTCACTTACATGGCAAGCGTTGAATTTCTTTGCTAGCTTTGTAAGCGACAAACGCTTAGTAACGTGGAGTAAGCATGCGCTAAAGGAAAACTTCCTGCTAACCTGTGAAATACGTTTGACGTAGGCACGGAAGTCCTTACTTCCATAAGCGCCGATGATTATTTGCTTACGGTAAGCAGAGCCATGAAATTGGGCCCTGCTCTCACAGCATTTAAGTCCAAATTTGTTTTTGTGTGTTTGCTTAAACTACACTAATTATTTCTAATTGTGTGTTGTTGTTTTGTTTTTTATCGGTATCCTGAACAAGGGATACCTTTTTGTATCATCACTTAAATCTACCTTGAAGTTTTACTGTTGTAGTTTTGACTTTGTACATGGGTTATTGAAATGCAGGTATACACCACCGTTGAACATTTGTACATAACCAGATTTATTAACCTTGAATGATTATATTCATATCTTGTATAAACTCAGTGAGAGGACTGGTGACTACTCTACATTCCGACACCCTTTGTTCTGGAAAAAATCCTAGAGATTTACACGCTTGGGTTAGGGTTAAGTCGGGTTCAGACTTCATGCGAAAGCGAAGCAAAATTTCTTGCGTCACAATTGGAAAAACGGCGCGTACCGATTATTGTGTCATCAAAATTCACTTCGGACTCGCTTTCGTGTGAAGTATGAACGAGCTTCAGGGTTAGGGTTGGGGGTAGGAGTAGGAAAATACACTAGGGGTGTTGGAACATAGGGGTGTAACAAGAGGATTTAGTGTAAAGTGTGATGGCTTGACACTTATATTACATGTGACTTAAAACGGTTAAATTAGTTAAACTTGCGGCAATGTCAGATTGTTATTTATATCGTGGATTCTTGCTAATAATTGGTTGGTTTTAGTCTCTAAGGAAACACAGGGTTACAGATTTACTATTTTTATCCATCGTTAAAGCAAGATCTACTTACATGTAAACAGTTGTGTGTAACGACAAAAAGCTGTTTCCTTCTATTTTTTTATCCTTAAATTTCCACATCATTGTGACCATTTTTCATAAAGGAATAGTAATATGCATGATTTTTTTTATGAGATACTGAATTTATAAAAAGGTTTTATTCTTTGTGGTCATTTATACTTAATAGAGGCTGAATATTTCAGAGAGCATTCGACTTATTGTGCCTTGAATATAAAAGTTGAAATTAATAGTAAAGCTCTTCAAGAAAAGTGATAACATTGAGAAAATAGCAATGCACATAATGGCAGTATTCAAACGATTGGATCCAGAGAGACTTTGTCAGCAAAGCAGAAATTCCATTGTTAGCAGATTCAAAACATTTTTGTCTCTGTATGTGATACTTCATGAAACTTACTTCTGCATAGTTGAATTTTTCCTTTTTATAACCCTCTTTTTACTTTGAAAGTCAAAACATTCAAGGCATTATTTATTACCAGAGAATTATTCCATCTTGATTTTATTGTGTCTCAAAGTAAACTTGTATTAAATATTTCAAAACATGTAGCACCGTAAGGAGTTATTGCCACAGTGTAAATGTAGAATTTTCAAACTGTTGATATGTACTTAGCATATGAAAAGTAACATTGTACCAAAATACCAAATTTAATTTCTGTCAACATACAAAGAGTTAACATTGAATCACGTTGAATCACAGAAATTGTATGATGTTGATCTGCTTTCAAGTGCCTTTGGAAATGATCTAAAACTAAAAGTCATTTCTTGTCTGTTTGTCAAGAGCTGTGAGTGCCATCGTTTTTTACTTAATTTTTTTGAAATAAACATCCTTTTTTTATCTCCAAATAATTAAGATTTTCAAATAATTTGGTTGCAGACTATTTTATAAAAAGACTTGATGTTAAAAAAAATCACCTTTCTCAAAATAACAACTATTTTCTGGCAATATTAAATAACCTTCCATCATTTAACAACCATTTATGGATATTTGTGGAAACTTAATACTACATCCTACATCGAACCAATCATGTCAACGTATTTATAAAATATGTATTCACTAATATTGAAAGTGCCTGGAGTTTTACACAATTCCATCTTTCCGTTGATTGTTTGACCACATGCTTTCCTTGATTCGTTGTTATTTGCGGCAAAATATTCTATTCAGTAAAGAGAATATGTTTGCTTTGAACATTGGTTTCACTCTAAAGTGTCGTGTTTTGGAAACACTTTTTTTTTACACGGAAAAATATTATACTTGGTGCTCGCATTAAGTAACTTTCAGTTAATTGTACTCAATGCTAAAATGAAGAATACTTAAAATAGCAGAAACAAACAATTTGACTGCTATTCATGTTATTTATATAAGCAATCATTCTGAAGAAAAAAGTAAATAGATTTTAGAGATCTTTTTATAACTGTATTTTCTCAATCAAGTTAAGGTTTGTACAAATCCATGTTGTAAATAATTATGTATAGTCATAAAAAATGCATGAATTCCATTCCATTGAAGGTTTTTTTTTCCCGTCAATTATCGTATTCACTAAAACAGTGTGGCTGCTTTTTCTATTGTGTAGTCTTTAAAATGTATTTTGTGTATTCTCTTTTTCCATACTCTGAATTTGTACAAAATTTAAATATATTTATTGAACTTTTTGTGATCTTTTCTTTGATGGAAACGACTTAAAGTGTAAAGTATTGTAAGAAAAATCAGCATAAACATGAGTTTACCATGTTGATTCCAAATTGGTTTGTTGGGGTGTGTCTGTTTGTTGGGGTGTTTGTTTGTTTGTTTGTTTGTTTGTTTGTTGGGGTGTTGGGGTGTTGGGTGTTTGTTTGTTTGTTTGTTTGATGTTTGTTGGGGTGTTTGTTTGTTCGTTTGTTGGGGTGTTTGTTTGTCTTTATCAGGCAAAGTACATCCATTTATAATCTCTACAGAATCTTTGTTTTAGTGCAGGATAATTTAATAATTATTTGTTCAATTTGTCATCATGCAGACCCCGACCCTTCAATCCAGCTGCCTCTAGCCGCCCCTCTAGCCGCCCCTCTACCCGCCCCTCTACCCGCCCCTCTACCCGCCCCTCTACCCGTTCCTCTACCGTTCCTCCTCTACGGTTGATGACCTTTTTTTCCTAGTTTTACGCATAATTATCTCATCAAAATGAGTGCGCGCCCCCACTCGGCATGGCATGCATGGTGCGGGCGGCTGCATTGTTTAGTTAGAGGTAATAACTCAAGTTTCTTGACTGCATAACTACAGCAGTGTAGTTCAAACATGTTGGTGATAGTTTGTAACTGAAAATAAAATCACAACTTTATGTTCACTCTTATTTTAAAAATAAAACGATTGCAGAAAGTGTACACAATACATACAGCAGAACCTAGCTTTCACCACTGAAAACCTGGAAAGTATTGGAATGGTCTTACCGACTACGTAAACATTACAAAGACGTAAACCAATCACGAAAAAACATCAACAAGTTTTGACCAATCAGATCGCGTGTTTAGACTGTCAACTTTTACGCGCGCAGTGCTGATACATCACGCTCGTATATAAATCGCGTTCGTTCGATACTTTCAAATCATTTCTGTTGCTGTGAGCATTTGAGTCACGACGTAACGGGTTTTAGTTTTATATTCCTTTTCAACAATCATCTAGCAAAGGTAGCTTAACTCTCCAAGATGGTAAGTTTGAGCTGTTAAAAGTGTTATAATTTAAATGTGCTAAGTGTCAGTTACAGCACTGCTTGGCATTCATTGCATTTCGTGGTCGAGTCTGGATATGAATTTTTGTTTAATGTTTCAACATGTCTCTACTCTCTTGATTTGGTTTTGACTTTTGACCGTGTTCTGGTGTTGACTGAACTGAGCCAAGTGAGTTTTGATAAAGTTTTGTTTTAAGTTAATAAAAGTCCAACAGTCACTACATTGAAATCTTTCTATTCTGCAAAATAAGTTGGGTTACTCCAAACTTTTGTTTTGACATTTTTATCATCCAGCGTGAATGTATCTCTATCCATGTGGGACAAGCCGGCGTGCAGATTGGCAATGCGTGCTGGGAGCTGTACTGTCTGGAGCACGGCATCCAGCCGGACGGTCAGATGCCGAGTGATAAAACCATCGGCGGTGGGGATGATTCATTCAACACCTTCTTTAGTGAGACTGGCGCTGGCAAACATGTGCCCCGTGCAGTCTTTGTCGACCTGGAGCCAACTGTAGTCGGTAAGGCGGAGCTGTCAAAGAAATATTTGATATGTTATGAATTTAATAAATGTAGTTTGATCTGACGATCGTCAACGGTCAATTCAATAGCCCTAACTCTAAAGAAAATATACGTCAAGTACGTTATTCCAACAATAGGTCATGATTTGTAACAACAATTATCTGGGCTTTGCCATGTTTGCGGTTTTTGCAAAAAGCAATCAAGTGACATTAATGTTTGGGCATATAATTTTATAAATACTCACTGTTAGGATTGATCAGAATTATATCATTCAAATCTAATCATAATTCATAAACCCTATTGAATTAGAATTTAATGGCTTGCTTAAGATAGAACCTTTGAGTGATGTCCGTGGGCTATTGAACAATTATGTTTTTTTTTATGTGAACTAAAATAAATTAATTATAACTTAAATTAACAAAAATAACATACAATAATTTTCTGTTTTAATATATTTAAATTTTCCAGATGAGGTGCGCACTGGAACATACAGGCAACTGTTTCACCCCGAGCAGCTGATCACTGGCAAGGAAGATGCAGCTAATAATTATGCTCGTGGTCACTACACCATTGGCAAGGAAATTGTTGACCTAGTACTGGACAGGATCCGCAAACTGGTGAGGGAATCGAGTCTGTCAGTTATGCTTACTTTGTATTTAGTTTCATGGATTTAATTGAAAGTTATACTAAAGCTGCCTTGCATTGTGTATTTGTAATGGTGTTATCTTTAGGTGAGATGGGGGGGCTGTTGCCAATAGAAAAAAACAGTGTTGAAAATGGCCTTTGGTGTTATGTTTCTTAACCTCAATCTCACTTTTGAAAGTTAAAAACAAACAACTGGAGTTGTTAATAATCAAGTTTCCATGCTAAGTCATGTTGTAAATCTCAAATTTCCCAGGACTTATTCAAACAGTATAAGCATTTTGACTACAGCGCTTGTACTTGTTGGAAGTGTTTAGTTAAAGTTTCTCAGGTTTCCAAACAAAAATCTCAATCAACCAACTTTTTTCCCATAAGAGTAGCTGTTAGACATTAAAACCACAAAATTAAAAGCACATAATGTGGGCAGTTTTGAATAGTATTCAGCTTTTTTGGTGTAACTGCACACTTTTACTATTTTCTTTATGAGGGGCTGGTGAAAATTTACAAGTGTCTAACCTCTTGTTAAAATGGTATAAAATGCAACTGCGCTTTTTGCCATCATTCAAAAGCGTTCGATGATGTCACATTTCAAATTATGGACTGTTTATTTTTACAGAGAATTTTCAGTTCATTCCTGAATTCTGATGATATTCAATCAAAATAGGATTAAATTTGAGCTTATGACTAGAGCAGAAATTCCTCTTTTTGGAATGTAAATGACCCTTTTTTCTTTTTCTTTTTTGCTGTCTGATGATGTGATGTTTGAAATTTGAAATAAAAGGATATATTTACAATATTTCAACCTGAGTTCTTCCCAAATTTCATGAGGGTTTTATTTGTTGGTGAATGAGTGCATCACAGAATTTGAATTGTTGATATTTTTCACAAATTTGTTTTCTGTTTGTTTGCACCCTAAGATTTCAAAGCATTTAGGTGAAATAACTTTGAAAACCTTTTCCCCCCATTTTCAGGCTGATCAGTGCACTGGGTTGCAAGGGTTCCTGATATTCCACAGCTTTGGTGGGGGTACTGGTTCTGGCTTTGCTTCCCTCCTGATGGAGCGTCTGTCTGTTGACTATGGCAAGAAGTCCAAGCTTGAGTTTGCAATCTACCCAGCGCCCCAAGTCTCTACTGCTGTTGTTGAGCCATACAACTCCATCCTTACAACCCACACAACCCTTGAGCATTCAGATTGTGCTTTCATGGTTGATAACGAGGCCATCTATGACATCTGTCGTCGCAACTTGGATATTGAGCGTCCAACCTACACCAATCTCAATCGACTGATTGGGCAGATTGTCTCATCAATAACAGCTTCCCTACGTTTTGATGGTGCCTTGAATGTAGATCTGACAGAGTTCCAGACCAACTTGGTGCCATATCCTCGTATCCACTTCCCATTGGTGACCTATGCGCCAGTCATCTCTGCAGAGAAGGCTTACCATGAGCAGCTAAGTGTGGCTGAAATCACCAATGCCTGCTTTGAGCCTGCCAACCAGATGGTGAAGTGTGATCCTCGTCATGGTAAATACATGGCCTGCTGCATGCTCTACCGTGGTGATGTTGTCCCTAAAGATGTCAATGCTGCCATTGCAACCATCAAGACCAAGCGCACTATCCAATTCGTTGACTGGTGTCCAACTGGCTTCAAGGTGGGCATCAACTACCAGCCACCCACTGTTGTACCTGGTGGTGATCTGGCCAAGGTGCAGCGTGCCGTCTGCATGCTGAGCAACACTACAGCCATCGCTGAGGCCTGGGCTCGTCTGGATCATAAGTTTGATCTGATGTACGCCAAGCGTGCCTTCGTCCACTGGTATGTAGGAGAAGGTATGGAGGAGGGGGAGTTCTCTGAGGCTCGTGAAGATCTAGCTGCCCTGGAGAAGGATTACGAGGAGGTTGGTGTCGATTCCGTTGAAGGCGAGGCTGAAGAGGAGGGTGAAGAGTACTAGACTAGCTGAATTCAATAAAGGCCATCACCAACTTACTTACCCATGAACTTTCAATAATGTTTGATTAAATACTTCAGTTGTATTTACACAAAAATAATTGTTTTTCATGTTTTATGCTTTTTTTGCATCTGTTAAAATTTCAAGGAAAAGTGAAAGCAAAACAAAAATTGGAAATGACATTTGAGAAAATTAGAGATAACACTTCTGCTGAACTTGAGTCAAATTGTAAAGGAAAAGGAAAGACAAATTGTTGACTACACCCAAACATTAAACAATCTAGATTGCTGAAATCATAAAGTTTCAAACAAGATGTTCCTTTTTTTATCTTATGAATTTAATATTAAATGAGTTGAGTTGAGTTGATTTGATTTATTTTGTTGCATATGTTTAATGTTGTCTTCTGTTTTGCTGTTTGTTTGGTTTTTTTTCCTCACTTTATTTAATAGTTCAAATGCATTAGACTTCAGTGGATTGATTCACATTTTTTTGTTTAGTTCCATTTAAAGCTACACCCAGCCCCCCCCCCAACTAAAGGTAAACTTCAAATTCCTCCCCGTACGCGTAATAACAGGGATGAGAAACTTAAGACTCTTATCTGAATTCAGACTTTTTTCATCAGCCTGGTCAAGAGAGATTACTGTTGTTTTTTTCCACATCAAGAAATCCTGTTCGTTGATCTACTTCTGTTGTGCTGAGGATACTGTTCCTAAAAAGTTCTGTGGATTCTAATCTCAGGAGTGACCAAAAGGTGGAAATGCCATAATTTCAAGATACAAACTAAAGACATGTGGATCCTAGTTTTTCAGACTTATTTTGTCAGCTGTGCCCACCCCACCTCCTACCCCTCCCGCCGTGCCGTCTCCACCCCTCCACTGAAAGTAAACACCGACTGGTGCTGCCCCGCCCCGCCCACTAAAGGTAAACATTAAACCCCTCCCCTGTAAGCACCTACTTCTAGCTCGACTCTACAGTGTGAAAGTGTTTGGTGAGTTTTAAATGCAATTTTTAGGGTGTGGTACTCAACATTCATCGCACACGGTACTTTTTTTTGTTTTTAAATCAAAATAACAATATGCAAGAGAGAGTATGGGGGAACAAAAAAATAACGTCAGCCGTTGAGGTCGCCCTGACTTTGCTAATTTTTACCAATTGGTGGCGCTATTCCTGCTCTTGTTCCCGCGGTTATTCTTGCATATCGCATGTCTTGTAAAGTACACTGTGTCATGACTAGTTTGTGTACATTTCTGAGTGAAGTTCTGTGATAGATTTGTGTGAAACATCGAAAACTGACATGACTGAGGTATTCTTGTTTATGAGTAGCACACACAGAGAGTAGTGCTAGCTTTGATCTACCTGGCTGTACCTCCATGCATCTACAAATCCTGCGTTAGCTCGTTGAATAAATGTTGGTTGTTGTAAGTTGTAACTATATTTTATTTGAGTGTCAAACATAACTTTACTTTGTCTTTAGTAAACTAAAGTTAATAAAAATGGAGGTATTTCTAGTTCTACCTCCATAACATTGTAGTCGTACATGTAGTACTACTAGTAGCAGCAGTAGTACACTAACATTAACGATGTAACAGTAACATTAATAAATACCAACAATACAATACATTTCAGTAGATATAACAACATTTAGTTATAACTTATTTTATTTAGCTAGATACGTTTTTCTTTTTTATTATGTTATGATATCAAGCCAGAATGGAAACTGAACATGCGAAATGACTGTTCAGTGTTGTTTGGGACAACGCTATAAAATAAATTGTTACCATTGAAAGTTTTTGTAGTCTGGTTCCAGGCCAAACATGCCATCAGAACATTGTCATGAGTTTGTAGAGTGAAATGTGTATTTACAACAGAACAGGTATTTAATTTATAAAGCAGACCAATAATGTCAGACTTAATTTCCCTTTAAAATTTAATTTAAAAACATCCTTGGGAGCCACAAATCAGAAAAGGATTCTAGATTGGAAGTAGTTTTTCAAAACTTTAATACTTAAAAAAAAAGACTTAAAACCAGTTTTTATTTTAGGGGGATACACAAAATTGAATAAAAACCTTGACAAACTTGGAAAGTTGCCTTAATAATAATATCACTTTGTCTCGAGGAATATTTAAAAAGTGAAATAAAGGCAAACTTCCAACATCCATTTAAAAAAACAAAATAAATTCCTCAGAAAGTGGATGCCAGATACAAAAATTGTTCTGTATTTGATGCAATGAATGCCCGTTCAGTTAACTTTAATGATTGACATGTATGTTAATATTATTGGTTTTATAATCAATACAGGAGTTTGGTCAGTGATTGGGAAAACAAGTTGAGTGTCAATCCCTTCAGTAGGAGGACGTAACCATGGCAGAGAGACCAGAAGACTTAAATCTCCCACATTCAGTGATCACAAGGATCATGAAAGAAGCGGTAATCAACTCAATTAACAATTTCTCTTTTTGCTAAATGATTTGGCTTCACATTTATAACAATTCCCTTTTCATAGAAAATTGCTTCATGACAGGAAACAAGTTCCACCACATCACCATGCTCATTGCCAGTGTAGTAGCCAACAATGCACTAGTCAAAATTTGCATCAAAACTTTGCGTTATATAGTAAAATTGTTGAACAAAATTATCCCCAGCATCTTGAAATCAGAATGCCACATGATGATGTTATCTTGTATTGTTTGAAGGTGAAAATATTTTTGTTGAAACTTCATTTCCGTGTTACAAACGTCATGAGAGATTTTGTTCATTTTTTCATAAATGTGTTGGTTTTTTTTTCAAATATCAAGTGATAAACCCTAAACAAAGGTATTGACAAAATAAGAGACCGCTAACATAAGGCTAGATAGCTCAATTGGCTAGAGTGCCAGCACGTTAATCCAGAGATCGTTGGTTCAAACCCTGCTCTGGTCAATTTTTTTTTTGTTCAACCCCAAATTACTTTTTACAAATTTACCTAGTCGGTTTGTTGGAGTTTATTACTTGATATTTGATATAAAACAGTCAAAACAGTCGCATCCCCTTAAGGTGATCCCCTGGTTACCACTTCCCAGGGTGTATCCTAGACTTGGGTGTAATCCCTGGCTACATGGCAGCTTACGGTTGTATGGCTTCTAACTGGCACCCTGAGCAAAGATATTGACAAAATAGGGAGACCGCCAACATAGGGCTAGATAGCTCAGTTGGTAGAGCGCCGGAATGTTAAACCGGAGGTCTGTGGTTCAAATCCCGTTCTAGTCGATTTTTCTTTGTTCAACCCCAAATTGTTTTTTGTTTTCCTCAGGTTCCTGATGGAATCAGCGTGTCTAAGGAGGCTCGTAATGCTGTCTCAAAGGCAGCCAGTGTATTTGTGCTCTACGCCACCTCCTGGTATCCTTTTCAACAAACAAACATGGGCCCAATGTCATGGCTCTGCTTACGGTGAACCAGTGAATTCTGTGCTTACGTCAAACGCATTTCACAGGTTAGCAGGGAAATTTTGGTTGTGTGGGTGCGTACTCCACATTACAAGGCATTCTTCGCTTACGCAGCTAGCGCATAAGTTTGCCGCCTTCCCTGTATGTGAAGAATGGTGATCGTAGGTGCAGAATTCGTCGGTAAGCTAAGTCATGAAATTGGGCCTGGATGTAGGGTTGTTTTCAAGATAGAAATTGATGAGAAAGCTTAAAAAGCTGAAAGTAAAGGGCAGCATACTCCCTTAACAGTGGTCCGCTGGCCAGATACCAGTTAAAACACCTGAGGCCCAGTCAAACATCACTCCAGCTAGTCCAGCTCTGAAAAGCATCCCAATTGAAATATAAAGCATGGACCAGTGAAAAAGCTGACGGACCGGTAAAATGACAAGCAAACTGATCCTGCTGGCTGGTCACTGAAAAGTTGAGGGCAAACCCTGAAAGGGACCTTTTGCAAAGGAGAATATAATAATGTCTCGTTTTTATAACATTTTTCCTTCATAAAAGACAAACAAAATCTTAATATGAATATAAAATATACATTTATTCAATGTTGCATAAATCACAATAATTCAAAATGAATAATACAAAA
>CM021540.1:12393658-12409398 GCA_010994315.2 Pisaster ochraceus | reverse complement strand
TCCGTTTAGGTATCATGAGCTCATCTTGACGCATTGAGCAGCGTGCGGAATGCTACATGTCTATTTAAAATTGATATGATAACGTCATGACTACGTAAATATCACTTATGCAAATTAGTAGATTGGGCTTAGAGGTTGTAAAATACCTAAATAATATTTCAAGAAGTTTACCAAATTTATGAACTAGGTATACTGATTTCTTCTTGTATTAGTCTTAACTTACAGAGGTTTTAGTGATAAATTAGTTGAAGACATGTAATTTTACTTTCAAAAATAAAATAGTACATGTATATCTATATATATAGTACATGCTGTACGATGTATAGTATACAGCTTCAGTGAAGTCACAGGTAACGCCGGCAAAGTACGGGGACCTACTGGTAAGTCTGTTTCGTTGAAAGTAATTCATTGATCATGTTGACACATCAATTAACAGTTTTCATGAAAGAAACTGTTGTATATAATTAACTGATTTAGCAATTACACAAGATTGGGTAAGAATGGGTTGACGTTGTGACAACGTTCAGATACTGGAAATGGAAACGTTGATGCAACATTACTTTTAAAACGATTATTTACAACATGGCAACGTTGTGTATACGTGCCAACAACGTGGTTGTTTCGTTGCATCATTACGTTCTAAAGACATACAATGGAGACGACAAAGATTCTTTGCTATAACGTTACTTAGATAACGTTATAACAACCAAACAAACACGCGCTGGTAACGTTGTCGTAACGTTTATATAAGTTGTCATAAGGTCACTGGAAACGTATCTTAAACGTACCAACAATGTGGTTGTTACATTGCGTCCTTACGTTCAGAAGACGTATAGGGGAGTCGACAAAGATTTGTTGTTACAACATTATATTTTAATAACGTTACTTACAACAAAGTCTGACTTCATTACACCGCTGTGAGAACGTCAAATTGTTATCTGGGGTGCCCATTTCAAGACTGAAGAAACTTCCATTAACTGAATGAATATACAATCATCTTTAGAATTGAACAAAGCTGTGTAACGCATACCGTGTGACCAAGACTCGATCACAATTACATGGCTGTACATGCAATTTTGACAATCGTGTTTGGAGTTGAACTACTTCAAGCCCATCTTGATTAGGGGGCTATGATTGCACTTTCCGTTGAGAGGAAGGGAAATGATAAATTCAATTTTGTGATGTACTAATTTTTCCAATAGATAGAGTCCTCATGTGAGTAGGAAAAAACAACAAGTCTCTAACCTCACAATAGAGTTGTGTAAATTGCCAGTGTATTTGATAGGCCTAACCTTCCAGTGCAAATTTTGTCAACATCCAAAACATATGATGGCATCATTCTGAGAAAAAATGGGCCAGTACATTTTTGTATGGGGATGTTTTGGTTCCTTCCTGACTTTTTCAGAGCGAAATTTAAAACATGAGGTCATTGGATTTCAACAACTTATGGATATTCTATATCCCAAGCAGGAATTTTTCGTCAGTCAAAAGGTCACATTCAAGGCCGTTTTGATTAAATATTATCAAATGTCAGGGATGAGCCAAAGCATCACCGAACAAAAATGTAGAGAGCCATTTTTCTCAGAATGATGTCATCAGAAGTTTTGGAAAAATGTTGCACTAAGAGGGTATTATGATGGCAATTTTGCACCATTTTAACGTGAAGTTATTTGTATTCCCCCCCCCCCCCACTCACATGAGGACTCTTTCGATTGAATAATGAGTACATCACAAAATTGAATTGATCATTTCCCTTCCTCTTTAACAGTTTACTAGTTTTGGTCATTACTTCTTGGGAAAAAAATACACTACAGGGAGTCTTGATAAGAATAGTCAGGCACGGTGAAGATAATTTTAATAGGGAGGCCAGATTATATAATTGTGAAGAGAGTTCTCGCCACGGGACAAAATTGTAGGGTGGAGGCATTAATAAGAGACTGAACTGACAGTCCAAAGTGCGAAGCCATTGCCTCATGGGGTCCAGGCCCGCTTAAGGGCCCCGGGAAAATTATAGGTCTTATGGTGCTGTGTTGTGTATTCTAGGCTGTTTCAGAGAGACGTTTTTGCCCTTTAAAATTCATCTTAAAGACCTACTTGAATGAAAACGGCAACAAGTGATCTTTGCTGAGATTCATTGAAAATATTTTCAATCAATAATGAAATTTTGTTCACATGAGATTAAACAGAATTTAATTGTGTAAAAAACAATCATTTGAATACTCTTCTCCTGTGTTTCGCGAAAAGCCCTGTTACGTCATCACTCATGTTACTTCATATGGGAGTTCCATTTTGTATAGCCGCTTTGTTGCAGCGTGGAGGTATGCCAAAGCAACATCCCACACATGACGTCAAAGAATGTTTATTTTGACGCACGCCGTCGACGGCAGAAGTGTTTCTATTTTTTCAAAACCTTGAGGTTGGGGCCTAATTTTTGAACGATAATTACGAAAAATTCAGAAGTGTACAAATATCAAAATTACATTTAAATGATAGACAAACACATAAACAAGTTGAAATAGCAATCCCGTTAACAAAAATCGCTCAAGTACCTGTTAAAAGAAGGGTTTAAAAGTAGCAACATTAAAAATGTATGATTTTTATAGATTCGTCAGTTCGTCACATTTTATATTTACATTTCCCTGAACCGACAACAGCCTCATATCATCGTTGTTTATGTGATGATGACGTGCACATTCCGGTCATCGAGCGGAGCAGTTCCGACCACACTCCTCCCACGGGATTTTTCCGTTCTAATCCCCCGTACTGTTCCTACTGATATTGTTTGATGGCGGGCAGGAACTTAACGTGTAGTCAAACAGAGGTTGAAAACGGCATTGAGGCGTGACATCAACGTGATGATGCTCACGCGCCTAGCAGATCTCCCAATGGTCTTCACACGTGGGATAATGAAAACACTGACCAAGACATCTGCGACTTAATTCGGGAGTTTCTTACCTTATCTCTGTCCGTGAGTCCGTGAGTCTCGTTTTCTCCCTTTCTCAACAGTATTATAAGTGACGTAGAGGGCTGACATAGATGACTCTTATGGGGGAATTGAATGTTTACAATTACAGTCTTTTAATTATCGTACAAGAAGGAGTCTCACGCACATGTCGTGGAAGTCACTTCAATATAAAACAGTCTCTATGATCAGATGAACTTTTCGTATGAAACAACACAATTTCAACACTACATGGATCTGCAATGTAAAGTTGTAAAGAAATTGTGTGAAGTTTAGTCAAGATAAATATAAATGTCCTTTCAGTTCGCTCGATTGAGAAATAAGACAGAGTTGGTAGGTAAAATTAATAGTTTGCAGTGAGAAAAGACGGAGTTTGATTCAACTTGGCCTTGGCCCATGACTGAGCGTCAAGAGTAGGGTATGTAGTACTTAATAAACTGCAGAAATGAACCCTGCAGGCAAATAAAATATCAGCTTTGACAAAGATATACAACCATCACTGTATACCAATCCAATCAAAGAGTTCTTGTCATAGAAAATACACGGAGAGACTGTTATCTTTATATTATCTATTAAACTATATGAATATAATCCACTCGTGGATAGAAAACAGGCAATTTCTTATCTCATTGCTCTGTAACTATCGTTCAGTTACATAACATGTATATTCACCGTAGCAAGATATAAATATATTTATTTTAATGATGATATTTGCCTGATAGCAGTGTACTATATTTGCTTTAGAATTATTTGAGATTGTCAGAAGATTATAATAAGAAAATGTTATGATTTATTGGTGGGCCCCTGTAGTTGACCTATAACAGTTGTGACAACAATGTTAAAGTCATGTCCTTGTTTTGATGAAATGAAGAATGATAAAAGCGATTACACGATATGATGCTGTAGAGAGACCAATTAGTCGTATACCTATTGCATGGCTTAATGTCAGTAAAACAGCAATATGAAGAACTGTGATTTAACAATTGCCTGACACTGTATAGTCTTTTCAGTGTTGAAGTGTAGCCTCAAATCTGAGTACTGAGTTTTTCGAGTACTTTAGAAGCCGAGTACGGGTCACATCCAAGTACCGTAATGGAAGCATCAGAGTCCAAAGTACCGAGGACGAGTTCATTCAGGACCGAGTAGGCCTACGGGGTCGAGTTGACCATCGCTTGACACTGTAAGGTGATTTCAGTGTTGGAGTGTAGTCCTCGAATCCGAGTACTTAGTATTTCTAGTGCTTTAGAGGCCGAGTACGAGGCCGAGTCCAAGTAACCTAATGGATAGTTAAAGTCCAAAGTACCGAGGACGAGTTCATTCAGGACCGAGTAGGCCTACGGGCTCGAGTTGACTATTGCCTGACACTGTATAGTGATTTCAGTGTTGGAGTGTAAGGCCGTGTCCGAAACGGCGACTTCGGCTACAGCTACGGCTAGATCGCGCGCGTCTGCCTATTCTTCAACACTGACAGACGCGCTGATCTAGCTCTAGCTGTAGCCGAAGTCGCCGTTTTGGACACGGCCTTAGACTCGAATCCGAGTACTGAGTACTTTAGAGGCCGAGTACGAGGCCGAGTCCAAGTAACCTAATGGATAATCAGAGTCCAAAGTACCGAGGACGAGTACATTCAGGACCGAGTACAGGGCCGACAAATGCAAAAATCTTTATATCTCAGATTTATTAGAGTTTTATTTTCTTGATTATCCTAACTGCTATTTAAAAGGTTACCTGTATAGATGAATTCAGTGCGCTTTGACCTCACGCGGCAAAACCAAAATTAAATTTCTGCTCGTCGGTGTGCTTTTTATTTACAAACTCACTCAATAACCCAAATTATGCAAATCAAGAATGCAGATATTTTAAAAAGAGGAAGTTTTGATGAAAACAAAGGACACATATTCTATAGGCCTACTAATGATATTGCCCCCAAAAGTTATGAGCTAAAACCTTAAAGGGGCACGTTGCCTTGGATTGGGCGATTTGGGCTATGGATTGGGCGATTTGGGCTATAAAAGACACTTAATAAATGAATTGAAATGAATACGGTTGGAAAAAATGTTTTAAAAGTAGAATATAATGATCCACACAAATATGCCTCGCAATTGCGTGGTTTTTCTTTTACTCACTGAACTAACACGGTCCACCATTTTGTGGAGTCAAAAAGTTGGTTCCTATTTACTATTTGAAGCCCGTAGATAAAGCGCTATATAAAAACTTGCTTGTTTTTTTAGTATATCTATTATTATTGTTTATTATTGTATATTGAGACGTTACGGATAGTGTAAAAACTCGAATTAAGAGATCTCACATCTTGGCCTTCACAGAACAAGGCCTCCTTCAAATTTCAGACTGTTTAGTCTGTCATTAAGAAAACATTTACATAATATTCCCTCCAGCAACTGAAATGGTATGTAACAAGATTGGATTCATTAGACTCGGCCTGATCCCCCATTATCAAATAACGTCCTTCGGAAAGTGGCGCGAGCCACGAGTGGGTGACAAGTTTAATTTACGCGCCACCGTCCTATCCGTTGAAACGTCGGCGAATGTGTGACTTCATTTCCTGAAAGAAAACGAGTGAAGAGTACTTTAGCGGGTTGACGCGCAGCAAAGTGCCAAATAGTAATAGGACCGTAATATTTTCCCCCACTCTATTTTTAGACTCCGTAAAAATGCAAATGCTTACAAAATGAATCAATTTGATGTAATGTTCCCTTTCCGGAGGGGGCCTTGTCCAGTTTCCTTGGAATGTAATTTTTCGAATGTAGTTAGATTCGAGTAATGATAAGGAAAAATGTTCAGGATCATAGCAAAGTTGTATGGGTTTCTTTTAATGTGTACTGTTAATTGTGTATACAGTCAATTGTATGTATTATTGGAAAGTCACTAAAGGTGACGAAGCAATTTTTTCCGAAAGGGTTTCACCCCGTTGGCATTATATGCGCATCAAACTAACTGGCAACACATTTCTCTTAAAATAATTTAAATACAGGTGTTAGTAGTACACCTTTGTCTTAGCTCAGCTGTGGAGATTTAGCCGAGTTGATGAGGGATGTACTGATGTTGGTTTCAGTTGGTTAAAAGACAGTGGCACCGTAGGACTAGCTTAGCTCCTTTGGGACCCCACTGGGGATACGTACAACAGATTACTGGATGCAAACCAATAATTTCCTTAAAGACTCCAAACTTTTCCTGACTTTTAAAGGTGAAGATTCTTAAAAGCTTATCTTGAACCGCGTTGATGTGATTTGAAGTTCAAGTGAGTGAATCTAAAAAAATGTCGTCTACGATTGAGTTAGGTTTGTTGGCAGAGGAAGAGGTTGAGGAAACAGATGAAGAGAGCGGAGAATCTTCGGATCAAGATGAGGATGATAGTGAATCATCGGAGGATGAAGTCTTTAAGGAAAATGTATCCTCCAAAAAGTCAAAAAAAGTAAGTACACCGAAACCCTCTTAGTTGTGTATCCGATTTGGAAGTACAAGGTCTGTTATTCACTTGTGTGTAGTGAATGGTAATCATTGTAATACAACCATAGTTTGCAGTTCCAATTTCTCACACCGACGTTTCTTCGAGCTCCTTTTGGTTTCATCGAGTTATGTTTTTACATGGGTTGGCCTTGAACCCTGGCTGGGCTGCTGCGATGCGTGTGTCTATTTATTATGTATGCGATACTTGTCTTTATTATTAGTAAGATATTTTGTTGGAAGATAAAAATGCTATTACTGTTTTTGATAATTCAAAGAAAAGACAAACAACCAAAACAACACAACAAACTTCCCACACCACTTTCAGTATGAAATTAACCAGGGTAGGTATCACATGAATGTTAAACCAGCACAGGTCATGTGTTTTGAATATACATCGTTACAATTTGAGAACCATACAGTCTTTGCAGGTAAATATGTAAATTTGTAAGTACATTTTAATTGTATTGACTGAATGCTTCGTTTTATCTTAAACATTTTGTTGGCCTTTTGGACGTTTATAAACTACTTCAATGTGATGGTACACACCATTGAATGTCCAACGCAGGCCCCTATAGCTAATCACCGCTAACATTACTTTTCATGAAGTAGTGTTTGGCGTGTAAATGGTGTAATGTCTCGCCACCATGTTATTGACTCTACTTATTCTAATCTTTGAAGAAAATGATGATTGAGCAGGGAGCCTCACAAAACGTTTCCCAAAATCAGAAAGTACGCCAATCTCAAATGAAGCATGACAAGGTTTTGTGCATTGAATATGATGTTATTGAACATTTCCTTGGAGAGACTATGTAATCCAAATCGCTTTTTAGATTTAGGGTCTCTTTGTTGGAGGATGTATTAAAATGAAGTGAATTTAAGTCCTTAAGTTAAATAGATAGGATTGTATTTATTTAATCAAAGTGTTATGAACAATACAAGGCAGGGTATACTTTTGGAAATTGTCAAAGACCAGTACCCTCATTTGTTGTATCCCAACATATGCATACAATAACAAACATGTGAAAAATTGGGCTCAATCGGTCATCGAAGTTGCAAGAAAATAGTGAAAGTAAAAACTTTCCTTGTTGCACAGAATTGTGTGCTTTGAGATGCCTGAGAAAGGTTTCACGGCTAAAGCATTTCTCAAATTCGTTTTTGGGGGTGAAAAATTACGCCTTTTTCTAAAACTAGACAAGGGTGTCGTTTCGAACAATGATTTACGCAACAGCTCTCCGGTGCTCTTAATACCAAGTAAGTTCTCATGGTCATTAATTTTGGGAGTAATTACCAAAGATATACCCTTTCCCTAATCAGAAAGGTCATGTTAAATAACTAGGATTGGCTCTTTGTTCAAGTAGAAGTTATTTTAACATGGTATGGCTCCGACACAGTTGATCTACATTACGCTCTTATACGCTCTCTCTCTCCCACTCTGCGGAAGGCTGAGCTAAAATTCAGAGTAAGATCAAAATATGGGATTGAGCAGTGACTCGTGAAATTGAAGACGAGGCACAAACGCTGTTTTACATTTCAGGTTATTCCCAACAGGTCAACGATAATTATTTGTTTTTATTAGTTCAATTAGATACACCATGTTTTGATGATGGGTTTGATTGCTGTACTTAGGAATGATGGGGTTGTATTCAACCAAAACACACTTGCAAACATTTAATTGATCCCATTCTTCCCGCTCGGTTGTGGTAATGGTCCAGTTAACCAGCACCTCGTTTGTGGATTTGTATTTTTTAATTCTAGTCACTGGTGTAGCGTCAATTATCCAAGCATAATGTTATGCACAATACATCTGCATAACATTGTGCATGTATCATCATCAACTTATTCACAAGCACAAAGGTGACCTCGGCCAAATATCATAGAGCTGCTTAAGCACACAAACTAGCTAAGCACAACAAAATTATCATTACCAGAATAAGGTTACCAGCCAAAATATCATTTTCACGAGTACCTTCTGTGACTGCTATCCTGCTTTTTTTTTTTTTTGCTTAGCAGAATGTTTTAAGCAATGTTTCTGCTTAAAAGCAGCGCTATGAATAGGGCCCGATTTCATAGAGCTGCTGAATCAGAAAATATTTCTTAACAATTGTCTGCTTAGCAGAAATGAGCAGGGTACCAGTCACAAACTGTATATGTGACATGGTAGTTTGCCTGGTAACCTTAGTCTGGTTAGCATTATTTTGCTTAGCTATACTTGTTGTGCTTGAGCAGTTCTGTTATTTGTTCACTGGTGCCATTACAGTAACACAAGATAATAAATACTAATCATGGTGACTTACCGCAACCATTTTTCAGTTTGAGAGGAATGAGCACAATGAATCTATGTCTCCCACAGTCATTAATGATAGACATTTGTAATGGGGTCGATGTTCCGTGGCTTGGTATACAAAAGACATGGATTGAGTAACAGCCACAAATTTATGCGGAAAATGATGACATTGTTGTAATTTCCATTCGTGTTAAACGTGACACCCATGATCTGCCATCATTACACTACGCCAACACTGCGAATTAACCCAAAACAGTTTTCGATGACACGATAAAAAGGATTACGCTGTAAAATAATTCTGCACGCGATATAATTTTCTGCAAAACAGCAAATGTGCGTGAAGCCTGATAATGTAAGTAGTTGCCAGTTTATATCATTAGTTTAAAGGGAAAGTGTACTTTTTTGTAATTGCTCCATGTGAAGATACTAGTCTTTGACAGTAACAGTATACCCAGCCTTTAATTAGCAGTGTTTATGCGTTTCAATATTATCTTATTTCGAATTTTTCATGACAATATTTTAAGGGAAACAAAACTTCACGTCACTCGAGCACCCCGGAACCCTTACTTCCCTTTTCGGCCCTGTTGTTATGTTTTTTTCCCAAAGCATTTTGAGAGATGAAATAAATAAATATAGGGTTGATCTGCGAATCGTTTGCGTAACAAGGTGACAAACTAAAAAAATAAATAAATAAATAAAAACCCAACGACATCCAAATGTATAACTAGATTTTAACTATTGAGAGACTGATAGTGAAAAACTAAATTAATTTCTTAAGATATTAAGATATTTTTTTTTTAATCAAATGACTAAAGCCAAACAAACCGGCTTCTCTTCGTGTATCCAATAATCCATTATATAAACAAAAAAGACAAACAGATATAGATAAAGTAATTTATTCAGCCAATGTTTAAAAAAAAAGTCAATATCGTAAATTGTTGTGCACCTCGAGCTCTCTAAAAATATAAATTAACCGTAAACAAAGAACATAAAGAATACTTACAATAACATAGATAAAACGATTAAAAAAACAACAACAAAACCCCCCAAAACTAAACACAAACACAAATTAGATCCAATTAAAAACACGAACTGCGCGAGGATAAAAACCAAAAGGACTTATGGTGTAAATACAAATTGATGGCCTGACGTTTCGACCCTATCAGAGTCTTCATCCAAGGCTAAAATAGATATTGTGTAACATGAAGTTTTCTTATATTACATGCACCCACTGGTAATAGTTTGATCAAACTAATAATTATCTTGTATAGCTACATGAGGTTTAAAAAATTACCTGCACCAACCACCAGTACGTTGATACACATCCTGTGTTCAGAAATTGTTTCTTTAGAAGTGACATTCATAGAACGTGACCACTAGTCCCTTGGGAACGTTTTTCTAAGAGATACGACACACGCGTTCAATTTTAATTCGCTCCATTACCGATGTAGATATACATAGCTTGTAACACTGTGCATGCTTTGACTATAGTACCGGAAACGCTAGGTGTTTCACCTTCATTTAGACGTGTCGTATAAGACCAAAGTAGTGATATTTCAGAGTTCATTTGAAGGACATTTACCAAGTTGATGACAAGGTTCATTGAAACTTTAGACTGGTCGTACGCAGAGTAGTAGTTTCTGTTGCCAGCTTCTCACTGTAACGCCTTCTGCTAGATTATTGAGGAATTGTGAGATTATTCGACGTGCCCGCTGGAGGGGCTTTTTTTGGTTGCAATCTAAGGGTGAGTTTTTAAAACCATTGGTTGTCTTTCAATAAATACCGTACTCGTGAATTGCACATAACAAACCTACTGTTTCGAAAATGAATCCCGTATTTTAAGTTGGGAAGGTAGTTCATTCTGCTCTACCAGCCATGTTCTTAGTGGATGATACCATACCTAAATCCGTAGGACTGTGAAGGGGGTAACCCTGTTTCAGCCCCAGGAGTAGGTGGCAATGTACCCCTGCTGGTGACAGTTGATTTGGGTCGACAGCCCAAATCAGTTAAGTTTATCCATCACCTTGAAGTGGCCGTAAGGCCTTGTGATGTTAGGCGATATCTCATATAAAACACATTGTCGCAGATTTATAGAATTAAAACAATAATAATACAAATGTAAATCTAAAGTATATTAGTATTATGACGAATCTTCTCAGGCAATGCCTCCGTCTGTGGTATTTCATAACTAAAGAAATATTTTGTCCAAGGATTGCCTCCAGAGGCAATGTTAATGTCAGAGACCTATCTCACCACTTCAAATCCTCCATTTTATTGTCAGTTTTTATTTCCTCAGACAATTCAAGATAAATAATGCAAAGCCTGTTCTTTATTGAGTTGTCATCGGAATTGTCAGTTGTAACGTTCTTTCAATTAGTGCCGGTAAATGACGGTTATTGTCGAGTGGAACTCGTGGTGACTTGCCATCATTGATACCCTTTTACCGCAGGTCACCTTCTTCTTTAGTAAACCTTTCCCTAATGAACATGCATGTGGTTTATTAAGTTAAGCATAAAAGTATGAAGTTTGTTCCTTTTATTAATAAACTATGCTCGTCGATTTGCCAGAGTGAACTTTGAAGCGTCCAATTTAAGTCGGCTGAAATTAGCCAAAGACAACAGATGAGTTTTGTGTAAAACACATTCTATTCAAAAAGAAGAAAACCCGCTCCTGACGTAAATGTGTACTTGTTGAGCATGTTTCAATATTTTTTGTGGTATTAATATATTGAAATTCAAACGTAAGTAACGAAGAAATGATTGAAAATGCATTTGTTTTTGCCTTTGAAACATGGTGGTTTAAACATTACATATGGCAAACCTGTTGGTCCACGGACAGCTTGTATTCCACCAGATTGACTGAGCTCTGGAGCTTGATTTCAAGAAGAAAACAAACCCACTACACTTCAAACAATGATCGTTATCTTTTCATTTTCATGCGTTTCTTCAGTATCATCAAAGCAGAAGTTAAAGTATAAACTCTGACAATTTTACCTTTCCATGTTCCAAGGAAACGTTTCCCATTTAGTTAATAAATTGTGAACTACTAATATTTGTGAACTACGACACACCCAATTTACCTACACTTACACGTGAACAACAGTCGTGTTGGTGGTTTGTATTTAAGTTAGCATTATCACACTATTCTTGGATTTGTTTTCTTCAATTTTACCATGTATGGTTGAAGAGCTATACATCAATATAAAAACCAATACCAATAATTTAAGTAAGTACCGGTTAAAATTCCTGTCAAAAGTGGGTTTCCTTCTTTTTGCACCACCCTGTATGTAACCGTGTACTCAGCTATCCACATGAGGCATTTAAAGAGCAACTAGTCCAGGTAGTTTCAAAGGATTTTAAACATTCACAAGCAGTTTCAAAATAATTTGCCTCGGGACATTAAGACACTGTAAGATGTCTCTTGTGTCACTGAAGAAGTTACCCATTGTATGGTTGCAAGTTTGTCTGTTATCAATAGTTGTAGACACAGTCAATACGTTTAAAGGCAGGGTGTACTTATGGTAATTGTCAAAGACCAGTAGCTTCACTTGGTGTATCCCATTATTTTCTAGCATGTTCGATGACCAATTGGGCCTGCTCAAAGGTTTGTTATTTTATGCATATATTGGGACACACCAAGGAAAGATACTGGTCTTTAACAATTACCAAAAGTATCCCCTGCCTTGAACAAGAAGTCGACAAAAGCATGCATTTTCGTTTCACGCATTGCGCACTGCGCATTATTACGCACAGCGCATGGATGATGAAGTACACATGGATTTCAATTTCGTAACTGTTGCAAAAGCATTTTGCGCAAACTTCTGCATTGTTCGCACCTCATTGTCGCAGGTTTGGATTTAAGAAATAGGCTGGTGGACTCCATTTCTCAACATGAGAGTACAAAAACCAGTCCTACATTTCAACACTCATAATAGAATTGACAACCGTTTGTTTATTTATGTTACTCACGGTCAACCAGTAAACTTAATAGTAAGAACAACAATTTTAGACTTCTCTTTCAACAGTATACAATTACGAGTCAGTAGTGCACGTTATACACTGTAGTGTCACTTTGACCAAGTATAATATTATTTTAATACAAGCATCGCTTTTATCGCTACCTGTAAAGTAATTATGGCGAAATGAATACTTCATGACACACATCTATGACCCTAAGCACAACTAGCAATTAGACTTATCAGTTCATTACTTGAAGAAACGAATCTGAGGTTGAGATCTTGGGTTGAAAAAGGAGAACTAAGATAGAGAAAAGAAATTAGTAGGCCTATTGCCCCGTAGTACTTAACGTTGTTGGGTTTGTAGATTTAATCTCTTTTGCAGATTCTAATATCGCTCTACATTGTTTAACATTTGTATTAATCGTTGCAGTAAGTAAAAGGTAGGGTGTACAGTTACACCCCTATGTTCCGACACCCCTATAATTCCTACACCCCGGGTGTATTTTCCTATTCCTAACCCTAACCCTAAACTACTGCATGTAAACCAAAAGGCTTTTTTTTCGGAATAGGGGTGTCGGAATATAGAGCAGTCACGGGTATACCTTTGGTAGTTACTCCATAAAAATATTGAGCATAAATAACTTACTTGGTATAGAGCACCGGTGAGCTGTTGATTATATAAAACGTTGTAAGGAGCGACTCCCATTTTAAAGTAATGTAGTTTTAGAGAAAGAGGATTTTTAAATCTGGTGGGAAAGGTGTCTGTCATGAAGCTTTTTTCAGGCATCTGAGAGCACACAATTCTATGCAACAAGGGTGCTTTTTTCTTTCATTATCTTCTTGCAACTTCGATGACCAAATTTTCACAGGGTTGTTATTTTATGCAGCTGTTGGGATACACCAAGTGAGGATGCTGGTCGTTGACAATTGCCAAAAGTTCCCCGACTTTAAAGTGCAAAGCTTGATGTTGATCTTATTCTATACGGATTTACACGTTATTTAATTGAAGGCGTTGATATGTCTAGAATTCCAAGCAAATAGCCTTGTACTAAGATTTGTCACGAATTTATTCGGGCGTCCCACCCCTTGGGCGGTCGTTGACCTTGTAGTTAGTGAAGTATGAGTCCCTTTCCTTGACTGCTCGATTCAATGTCATTGTCTGAGATTGCTGACTCCACCCCCTGAGGGATTCATTTGAGATCACATCATTCTTCCACTTCATGTCATTTCTTGTCGAGGGAATCGAGCGTGAGAAAACCTCATGGTCGATTGCATCCCGCCCATAAGACTGGAAATTGTTCTTGGTTTAATTCCTACCGCGCGACGTATAAATTATTTTAAGAGCATTTATTTAATCATATTACAACCAAACAAAGTACGCAATAATATTTGGTAATACTGCCATGATGCTCACTTTGAAATGATATAAAACAATAAAGAGTGAACATTTAACTTCTACTCACCTTGTTGTTACTGGTTACAATAGTTTTTCTTGTATCTGTTTACATTGTTCTTCTTGTGGTGTGTAATTTAATATAACATTGAAGTTTGTTACACCAGTAATTAAAACTCATTAGTATGTTAAACGTATGTGTTTTTAATCTATGGAAATCATGTGTCCACACGTTACAGAGATATATTTTTATTTAAGATTAAAGTGTAATTTATCATACGAGATGAACATCAGTGGCATTAACAATAATTGTCAAGATGTTACTGTTGTTAGACCAAGTTCAATATTAGCATTCAAGGAAATGTTCTTGTTCTTCGTGAGTTACCTCTTTGAAGTTGCCGATCTTATAACGAGGGTAACAGAGATTATTGAAGTGAGGCGTGTCTGCTGTAATAATGAATGGTTCTGGTTGTTGGTCATAGAGGCTGTCAGGTCAATTTTATGTGGTTGGACAAGATGCTATCTGAATTAAAGTGAAGATGCAAGGATTTCCACTTAACTCATCCCGTTCTGGAATCTTATTATTGCGCCTATTTAGTATTTTCTCTTCAATCTTTGGGATAATTCAATCAGTGTTATTAAGGTCAACTTCTGATTCTACTTTTGAGTTTTCTTTGGGAAGAGTTTCTGCTCCGGCGGGGAAGTATTTTATTCATGTTGATGTTGAGGCCCGTTGCAGCCTTGATACTGATTCGAGTCTTAATATAAATTGACATTTATTGGTTGATAAGGAGGTGATGTTAAGCGATCATTTGTGACGACGGAATGTGTTGCCAATGTAGCACTTCAACACTTCTATAGGTTAATAAAGAAAGACAACATACCGACACTCTTCGTATACACTAACAAGGTAAAGGTCAACAGTTAAGTTGGCAAACCATTGATGCTGAATTGCATGCTGATATTGCTTAATTAATCAAGTAATTTGCTGAAAGAAAAACGACAAACTTCAAGGTTTAATTTCATAAACGTACATTATAATGAAATAATAACATAAGAAAGTCAGTAATTTAATATAAAGTATTAAATAACCAGAATTCAATCAAATCACTTCTAAATTCTTTAAATTGCATAAGTTTGTCATGAGAGGTGTATCAATTACCCGGTGATTATCGTTAGTCATTCATAATTTTGTGTAATTATGAGTGCAAAAGTAATAAGGGTGAGGTCGTTGGAAATTGCCTTCCCTGGGGAAAAATTAGATGAAGCCTTGACGCCCATGCATCTGCGAGTCACAAGGTCATGGAATCTAAAAGCGTACACACACGTACCCATAATAGATCAACCATGATGTACTCAGGGCATTGTACATTTCCTTCAGGTAATTGTTCAGTTCTGTTTACAGAGAGAGTTTTCTTAATTAAAGGGGAAGAAATGTGGTTCAGCTCAAGGCATTGAGAGTGAACTTGTAAACAGAATCAGCTTAGTATACATCGATAACTTGTAAAATAAACGATTTCAGAATCAGTTATAACTATTATTTTGTCAAAACCTAAGGAATAACTGGTTGGATCATTAACCATTCCATCGTCACCAATTAGGCAAGCTAAACGAGTGGTATACGTTCAACTTGTTAGCGTCTAATTTGTGTAATTCCTTCAGTAATAATGGGGAA
>CM021540.1:12369704-12389680 GCA_010994315.2 Pisaster ochraceus | reverse complement strand
TTGCTGTAAAAGGATATGTTTGTGTTTGTTATTGTTTATTCCTCTGACGAAGGTCCGGTTTGGATCGAAAGCTAAGGCCATCTTCCCTACTAATAATTCAATATTACACATAGATATTCTATTTCATATACCTTATCAAGTTGAGGCACCTTGGGTTTTTTCCCCCACAACTCAGCATGTTTAAATCGGTGCTAAATCGAGTGAAACAAATAGCAGAGGGGACTTGAGCTGACATTGTTAGCTGGGCAGCCTAAACTGACTTACCCGAACGACAAAAAGGTCGAATATAAAGAACCAAACCGTTTTTAGAAAGTTTGATTTTTACTCATTACTGGACACTGTTCTACTGGACACGTGACATCTTGCATTTAGCAGGTGGCTAATCAATGAGTAATATTTTATTCTTTTTGACTGATAATTCAATAAGTGCCTTGTTGCTATTTATATTGCTCACCAGACTGTCTGGTTTGGGAGCCCGCATTCTCAATACATAATCCAGACTAATGTATGTGCTACAAGTAATGAACCATCGCTTCGGTCGTTTCAGCTTACTTTCTCTTTTAAAATATATACATATTAAACCCGTCCTCCAGATGTTTTTATTGGCAATACTTGATCGCAGTTATTCTTCTTGAGTTACAATTGCCTTGTTATATCCTGACAGCTGATCACCCGTCTTGAAAAACTTGTGAGTTTACATACACGAAGTGATAATACCGAAACCTTATCAGAATGGATAAACAATACACTGACCTTTTTTTTTTTGGTAACTATTATTTAGGCCATTAAGACGAAGGTTAAGCTGAATGAGAAACGTATGATAAGCGCTATGGTGACCGAGTTTCTAGATATGAGTATTTGTAATGACTTCTTAATTGCGTTCATGAACAGGTCATTGGTACTAACTGAACATGGAATTCTCATCACACAGTTGATCTTATATCAATACAATCAATGTCTTCTTTGTGTATTGTTAAAGATCTGTCGTTAGAGTTCTTCGGAATTTGAAACAAATTTTTGAAAGGGACGTACAATATTACAGACACACAGCCCCTCCCAAACAAACTTTTCCAAAGATAAAATATATAACTAGTATTAATATATGTCAATAAATTAGTTGCCAATACCGAAGTAATTTAAGTTCTGCTTTTGTATAAGAAACTTCAGTGAAGTTAATAATTTTTTGGACCTCGTGATTTTTATTTTATTTTAAGAAGACTTTACCACTTCGCCACCCAAAGGATCACCATAATTACAAAAAACCTCAAGGGAAATTAAGTGTTGCAGAATAGAAGCTTAGGCCCTAGGTCTCTTTCCTCTGCAATGGAGCAAACGCTAAAGCAATTTTCTGCAGCAGATTAAATTTCTAATTAAGCCATCTTTATTGTGAACACACTTGTTTCGAGGTATTAAAATGTTTAACACCTTAATTTTTCTAAGAATATATCAACTAAATATTCATGAAAACACACTTCGTTTAAGACATTAAACAGGTGTCTGAGCGGAATATTTTTCTAACTGAAATGCTATTTAAACTTGTTAATAATGTGTTTGTTTATCATTTAAATGTAGTTTAGATATTTGTACACTTCTGTTTTTTCGTAAATATCGATCAAAAAATTAGGACCCAACCTCAAGTTTTTGGAAACTATAAACACTTTTGCCGTTGATGGCGTGCGTCAAAATGACAATACTTTGACGTTGTGTATGAGTTTGCTTTGTAATACCTCCATGCTGCAACAAAGCGGTTATACAAAACGGAGTTCCCACAAATGACGTAACTTGAGAGATGACGTAACAGGACTTTTCGCAAATCTTTCTGAAAAGCACCGGAGAAGGGTGTTCAATATGATTAATTTTTACGCAATTAAAATCTGTTAACTCTCATGTGAACTAAATTTCCATTGACTGACAATTTAAATGAATTTCTGCAAAGATCACTTGCTTCCGTTTTCGTTCAAGTAGGTCTTAATATCCTCAGGGAAATTAAGCGTGTGTTAATTCCTTGCATATTATTATTATTTTTTTGATTTAACTTTATAAACTTGTTTGACTTATAACGTGTTTCTTCTTGACAGAGGAAAGAGAAAACGGAAAGTCCGACGATGCAACGACCCAACTTTTCTGACCCAGCGTCAGTTGAGAGGCTTTTCATTCAAGCAGTAGAAAGAGGTGATCGCAAGGCTATCATCTTCGCCTTGGAGAATGCTCCTGATCTCAACATTAATTGCACGGATCAAGATGACAGACCAGCACTTCTCATCTCCATAGAGAATGGCAACTCAGGTCTGGCAATAAATAGTTGTCTAATATAGCCCCACAACTGACAAACTTTCAAGTATTTTCAAGCATAACTTCAGGTTTGGCAATACTTACAATCTTCTCAAATGTCCATAGGGATGTGTTATTAGGTGCCACAGAGCACAATCGAAACCATTGCTATGTACATAATGATGCATTTCCATATGACATGATTGATTCCAACTGAGTATTGAACCATGTCGAACACCAACCTCAAGTTTCTCTATGGATATTTTGACCTACATAGAAGGCAACATTTGCTGACGGACTTAATGTTTTTCATATGTACCTACTGCTTTAAGAAGTGTATTTGTCTTTACTTGTTCTTGTGCAACCACTTATTTCAGATATCGTTCAGCTTCTCTTGGATCACAACGTGCAGTTGGGGGACAGTTTATTACGTGCAGTTGATGAGCAGTTCGTTCAGGGTGTTCGCCAAATCTGTGAACACATCAAAAAGAAGAATTTACCCGTATGTCGTTCTCTTTCTTGTTCATCTATTTGAAAAAAATATTGCTATGATTTAAGCGCAATCTTTAAAATGTGTCTTCACCTACTCTTGACCAAAACTTTACTGTCCTTTTTTTCAAAAATTAGTTATGACCCTGGGTGTGGTGAATGATTTGATGATTTGAAGTTGATGTCGACCGCTGTAATGGATAGTAACATTTCCAAAACTGACAGAGCAGACATTTATAATATATAAATGAATTCAAGCGCATAATACAGTTCTATAACATAACTCACTAGGCACGATCAGAAAAGTCATTGCTGTATTACGCGTACAATTTGAGCAATTTTGAGTTCTTTGTAAATTGAATTCTATCATTATCATACTACACTGCAAAACTGTAAACATGCACAGAATTACAGTTTTTATATTAAAGACAAAGAACTATAGGATTTCGGGATATCTTTCAAAAGTTTTATTTCAATTTAAACATCGCAAAATTAACCCTTTCGTCTCAGTTGTGTATTAATTTGAACATAATATCTATTGAATGTTTATGGTAAGTTGATTATGATTAATCATAACTCAGTGTCACAGCGTACACAATGACTTATAATGTAGTCAACAATCTGTACTGAATTTAAATTTTATTCATTTTTTTATTACATTTTTTTTACACAAATGTATCTGGTATTAGGAAGCTTTAAATTGCCGTGCCCTCAATGGCGACTTTCACTTCGATGTTACACCCCTGGTTCTAGCAGCACAGCACAACCATTTTGACATCATTCGAATATTATTGGAGTATGGAGCTAGAATTAAAGATCCACGAGAGTATAGCGATGAGGCAGCGATGCACACGTTGGAGAACTCCGTTGGGATGATCAATCTTTATAAGGTTTGTGACAAAAAACATCTCTTTGCAATTTTCAATTAAAAGGAGGGTAATTTATACTCAACAAAAATTAATGACCACAAAACCGTACTTGGTGAACAGCACTAGAGAGCTGTTGTTATTATAAATTATTGTTAGGATCGCCCCCATTTAAAGTAATGTAGTTTTAGAGAAAGGGGTAATTTTTCACCAAAAGAAATTTGAATCTGAGACAGACTTTGGCAGCCTTTCTCGGGCATCTAAAAACACACAATTTGATGCAACAAGGGTGTTTTTTTTCTTTCATTATTTTCTTTCGATGACCAATTGAGCCCAAATGTACACACTTTGTTATTTTATGCATATGTTGGAATACACCAAGTGATGAACTAGTCTTTGACAATTACCAGATGTTTACCGTGCCTTAAAGTAAATATGCCCAAAGATAACACGGAATAGCCATGACAGACTAAGATAATATTGTCAAATCATAAAGTCTTAAAAGCCTTACAGCTTCAAAAATAGTTTTCGGAATCTGTACTCCATTCTCCTGCCGTTGTTAGTGAGATCAACGCGTATTTTCTTCCTGTAAATCACCAGAAAACGTGTAAAATGCCATCGTATTCGGTAGGGCCTACCTTTCCAGTGCAGACTTTGTCAACATCAAGACATCTGATGATGACATCATTCTGAGAAAAACGGGTCTCTACATTTTTGGGATATTTTGGTTCATTCCTGACTTTCAATAATATTTTATCGAAACAGCCTTGAATTTGACATATTTTCGACTGACGGAAAATTCCTCCTTGGAGTGATAAATTCGTTAGTTGTCGAAATCCAAGGACGTCATGTTTCATATTTCGCCCTGAAAAACTCAGTTATGAGTAAAACATGCTAGTGAAAAAGTTAGAGATACATTTTTCTCAGAATGATGTCATCGATGTTTTGGATGTTGACATTTTGCACTTGAAGGGTATCGAGCACAATGACCATTTAAACCATTTTTACGTGAGGTTAGAGACTTGTAAAATTTCCCCCACTCACATGAGGAGTCTATCTATTGGAAAATGAGACAACAAAATGAATTGGTATTTTCCCTTCTTCTTAATATGGTTGATTCCATATTTTAAATAAATATTTTAGATGGACCTCTCCCGTTTACCATTTTGATATGTCGAATCATTACTACTTACGAGAAAAAAATTGCATTTGACACATTTTGGAAAACTTGTTTCCACATTTTGAATAATGTTGTTCTTATCACTCTCAAGGCACTTGCAAGTCAAGCCTACATCTCGCAAACATCAAGCGATCCCTTCAGCACGACATTCGAACTGTGTTCCAAACTCCGTAAGCTCGCTCTGACCAAGTATGAATTCTGCGACCAGTTCCAAGAGTTAGCGCATCAGTGCGAGGACTTTGCCGCCGGTCTCTTGGACCAGGTGCGAGATTCCAACGAGCAAGCTCTGATTCTTAACCACGACCCATACGGATGGAGTAACCCGTCCGAAGACCTTCAAACATGTCAGCCCAACAGAGTGAAAGCTGCAATATTTTTTGAACAGAGGAAGGTATGAAATTACTATAAAGCTCTTCCATATTTTGTTAATATAGTTAGTCATCGTGCACTTATGGGGATGTTTACCGAGATCTAATTGTACAGATGGCACTAAAGTAACACGATAGCTTGGATGTTAATTACAAGCTTGATTATAATTTTCTATATATACACAGGAACTGAAGCTTCTGTTTTCTATTCTCACAGAGACTTTTATGACACTTTTCACCAGATGTCATTTTCATCAGACATTTAAAATAAAGTAAAATAAATAAATAAAGACAGAAGTGAATCAAACTGGCAGTGTCATACTTCACTAAACTGTTTTGGGGTTCAAATTTTACTACGGCGTGGAACATCGTTGCTGAAATTGATAATGAACTGTGTAGTTTCCGTCGATTAGAGATTATGGGTTTGAATTCGCTCGGTAACATGTGACTCATTCAAAGGCGCTCGGATTGGCTGACGCACGCACATGCGCACACAGCTCTGTGTTGCAGTCACTGAGTGGACATTCCTTTGTTCTATCATTTAAGGAAAATCCTATTCCTCAACACTGTAAATAACACTGTGTGGACGTTTGTAAGTCCACATAGTGTTTCAAGTTCCTACATTATGTGGACCGTCTCTTTTGAATTCAGGTCCACACTTCGTATTTAGAAATTGGACTATACCCCGACCTAAACATTCCCTGTCACCTCTTCCTGTGTGTGAAAGATTCAACTGTCAAGAACAATACACTTTTTTGTAAATTCATTGAAAGTAATTGTTTTCATTCTCAACCTTGTATTAAAAAAGGGATCGATCGCAACATTTTTCTCACTTGTTAAAAAAAAGATCGTTAACATTATCCATGAAGCCTCCATGCTTTATCTTATCGTGTGTGTACATGTTGTGATTTTACAATCGTTCCCATCATGCATCACTACATCCTGAACAAGAACTTGTACAAGTTCGTCAGCCCATCCCAGTGGTCTTGGATAAGACCGGTGGGGCCAAGTGAATGGTTTGAATAGCGGCTGGTGACGTACCTTGTGACCTTGGGCTGTGTAATTGCTTTGTCCCAACGATGAAGTATTCAGCCGTGGGTCCTATGTACGAGTAATGGAGTATGGTTAGATTTTGTCAATTATTGTTTGAATTTATAGCCTGTTTATTTGGTCATTTGTTCTTAATCCTTCAAGGCATTTCTGTGTGGATAAACCTCCACACAAAAATGAACGTTCATGATTTTTAAACTTTCAAATGGTCTCGCGTCTAGACATGCCTCTATTGATTGGATTAGGTTTACTCTAGTTTTGAGACTTCGTTCCGACCTTTTATTTCACCATGGAATGTTTGCTACGCAATAATACCACATGCATGGGTATTGTGCCTTTGTTGATTGGGCGTCATATGGGACACGTGACTATAGTCTGACCATAATCATGTGGGTTCACCCTAGCTCTGCCGTTGGTATGTCAGACACAGAAACCACAAAGGTACATAATTGGGGGTTATTCACCATAACTACGTGTGGAGATTATTCCATTCACACACACAAGCCTTAGTGTGTTATTTTTAAATTTATTAGTGGTTTCGGCCCTACTTTCGGGTTTTTCTTCTACTACAGCTCAAATCACATTGGCTTAAAGGCAAACTATACCTTTGTTTTTTGGAACCGTTCGATTGTTTTAATCTTATTCAAATGCAGATGTATACAATAAAACTAAGCTGTGAAAATTTCATTTCGAAAGGGGTAGCGTTTTTGAGATATCGCCGAAAATCTGGAGCGATTATGTCCACGCAGGAAGAATGATGCTTATTAAGAATACACAATCTGAGAAACGTTTCTGACAGTAACGCTTCTCAGATTCAAATTTTGGGGCATAAAAACTGAAATCTTTTTACATAACCACATTACTTCCAAGTAAAATGACTCTCAAAATGCTTTATACTATAAAAAGCTGTTGTAGGCTTCTAACCAATAAGTTTATACTGCCACTAGAGTGGTTACCAAACGTATACCTTCCTTTAGCACGTGACATTTGTGAGCGGTTGTTGATCTCAAGAACTAATGTCTTCAAAAACAATACATCAAATCAAAGCATTTGCTCCAAGCAAGACACAAACAACACATAATGGCGTCACCACTGCGTCACTGCGACCTGTTTTAAAAAATGTGTTTTAAATTTGTGGTGAGTTTGTGGCGAGGACGACTTGGTCGTGCAACTCCGTTCTGACACGTTTAGATGCCGTTGACGATGCTTGGAGTTCACGTAAATTCCAATCCAGTAGAAAATAAACCCTGATTACGGAAATAAGCCCATCTTGCACTTTTTCTTTCAAAACAGTGATTGGTTGCTTGGTTGAATTTATTTGGATAAAATACAGCAAGAACATGGCAAAAGTACATACATCAGGAGGTTGAAAACAATGAAATAAAATGAACCAAAATAGTAAACAAGAAAGAAAAAGTGCGCAAAGTTATCCAAGGATAGCCCCAAAAAGCCTTTATGAGGTGTTGTGCACCTTTTCGACTCGAGATTTGTTGGTGCCCAGTGCACCAAGTTCGCGTCGCTGGCATCACATTAAGATAAAGCACACAAAATAAATAATATTAATACAATTTTGTTTTAATGATTAACTTCCAGTTTGTTGCTCATCCTCACTGTCAACAACGTCTGATCGAACAGTGGTACCATGGTCTTCCTGGTTGGCGAGACCAAAGTTCATTCAAGTCTGGTTTGACCGTCTTGTTGATGGGTCTCAGCTTCCCTCTACTCTCTCTAGCTTACATTCTGTTCCCGTATGGCAAGCTTGGCAGGTTCCTACGAATCCCGTATGTCAAATTTGTGTGTCACACCGCATCCCAACTATGCTTCCTTCTCCTCTTGTTGTACCAAACTATAGGTAAGTGGCAGGAAAATGTTCAAAAGACTACAATTCTATGAAATTAATAGAACAATCAATGCCAAGATGTGAACTTGGCCCCATTTCATAAAGTCTGTAAGCACCAAAACTTGATAACCACAGAAAAATCTTGCTTAGCAGAAACAGGTTACCAGCCAACATTCCATAAAGTTTACATTGTTGCCACTACTACCCTGCTCATTTCTTGCGAAGTAAAAATAATTGCCAAGCATGCAGAATTTTCTGCCTAACAGCTTTATGAAATTGGGCCCAGAAGACCACTGTAAAAGGTTTTTCCACGCACTGCATCTACTCCCCTGCCTGGTGAATGTTTTTCTCCATTACAATCTAGCCTGTTTTAAGAGGAATATAAAGTCTTCACTTCAGCTTTCATGAGTTTGTTTCATCTCACATGTTCTTCTATGTAAACCCATAACAAAGAATTGCTTTTGAACACGTTTGGGGCGAAACTGTGTTTAAAAAAAGAAATAATGTTAAACAGGAATGATCAGATTAAAAAGCATGATTCTCGGAGTGTAAGTAGAATTGAATTTGTCAAAATCGTTGTTTTCATTATATTTGTGTGTTTCACTTTAATCATGTAGTTGAAAGTACATCTCATCCTTTATCGGCATTAGCAGTGAGCAAGGCAGACGAAGAAAGCACTTCTAGTGATTCGGTTTCAACAATGACGGTCAAATCTAACCCACCTAGTATTATTATGCTGTTTATAGTGGCATGGGTTGCCGGTAATTGAAACATTTTTATCTTTATCTTATTTAATTTACAAAAGAAAAATCGAAGCCATATACTCATTCCTTAGTTTTAATTAAATTAACTTGTCATTATTTAATTTGAAATAGCAATTATCAAATAACATCCATTTTGCCGTCATGTTTTCAGCAGTCTATTTATCTTTCATGCAGGGATGACGTGGTCCAAATGCAAGGAGCTCTGGTACAATGGCTCAAGATTTTTCAATAATCTCTGGAACTATTTTGATTTCGTTACACTGGTGTTATACTGGACGGTCATAGCGCTTCTTTTCATGGTGTATTTTAAGGTACTTGTGCTGACTTGATGCACTATATTTTATTTTAATTTAAAATCATAGTAAAGCGGACACAGTTTACGTTGGGTATAGAACCCCTGCCTTTTTAGTAAAATGGTAATTCTTACAACGACATCAAAACTTGTGAGCGGGAGTCCATGGTACTGAATTTATTGGAGACTTTTGGGGACTCTAGGTTGAAGCAGACTTACCAGGTAAATCCGTTATTCATGGAAATGTGAGCATGCTCAGAGCAACGTAAACAATGAAAATTTTCTTGGTAAGTCTGCTGCCACCCAGCGTTCAAAATTCGCTTATTGACTCGCACACACCAACAGCGGGAAAATAGTCAGACATTTTGAAAGTCAATATAATCGAATCTAAGAATTTGAAAGAATAATCACCTTCCAAAAGAGTAGCCATAACATTGACCTTGAACCAAAAGTGACAACATAAGTTTTAAAATGTATCTTTGATGGCAAGTTTTCCTTCTGAGTGGTGTTTATTGTAATATATTTTTGATTTTGGTGATTCGGGGAACGATCCTGATATTGCGCTTCATGAATAACAAAGTATTGTTAACCTTTTTTACAAATTGTTTTTTTTTTATATTAAAGGCAGAGCAAGGCGACCCGGCCCACTTAGTGGCCCGGTCACAGGAAGTCAATGTAACTTTAGGGCCGTCCTCCACTCTTGATCCATTCACCCTTGAATCAAACGATGCTCCCGTCCAAGAAGGCTTGAAAGACATCGAAGAATCCCTAGATGTTATCGCAGGCAAACTTGATCAGCTCATAACTGGCCAGCAAATGCTGAGTTTCAATATGTCCGACGCAGTGTCAAAGGCAATGGCCGACAAGACCCGTCGAGGATTCAGATCGTCAGTAAGTACCCCACCGTCATCTTGTAATGGAAAACAGTATCAGATAGAACACTTTTCTATTTCGTGCATTTAATATTAAACTGCTACTTGAGCGATTTTTTATATATATTGAGAATTCCATTTAAAACTTGTTTATATATCAGTGTTTGTTTATCATTTAAATATAATTTTGATATTTGTACACTCCTGAATTTTTCGTAATTATCGATCAAAAATTTAGGCCCCAACCTCAAGGTTTTGAAAAACTAAAAACATTTATGTCGTTGATGGCGTGCGTAAAAATGACAATACGTTGACGTCATGTGTGGGATGTTGCTTTGTTATACTTCCATGCTGCATTAAACAAAGTAGCTATACAAAACGGAGCTCCCGCAAATGACGTAACATGAGTGATGACGTAACAGGACTTTTTGTGAATCTTTCTGAAAAGCGCCAGAGAAGGGTATTCAATATGATTAGTTTTTTACACAATTACAATCTGTTTAATCTCTTGTGACCTCAATTTCCTTATTGATTGAACAAATTTTAAATAAATTTCAGCAAAGATCACTTGTTGCCGTTTTTCGTTGAAGTAGGTCTTTAAGTAGTGAACTAAAATCATTTGTTCATTTCAGGAAGCAATAGATGGTGAAGATGGAGAGCGTTTTGCGTGGAAGGCGTACAACCCTATCCTAGTGGCAGAGGCGCTGTTTGCCCTGGCGAAGGTCATGAGTTTTATGCGCATGATCTGTCTGACCGTTGTTAACCGACACGTGGGACCTATGCAAATCTCCCTTGGTGGTATGATGATGGATATCGCCAAGTTTCTCTTCATCTTCTGCTTTGTATGGTTTGCCTTCTCTCTGGGAATGAACCAGTTGTATTGGTATTACTCGAAGCATCTTAATCAACCATTTGGAACGTAAGTCACTACTATGTTTCCAGTCCAGTTTTACTTAGACTCTAATAAGTTCCCGTTCAGACTCTTGGTCTTGAATTGGGTCAGAGGGGACCTGTTTTGGCGAATCAGCATGAACCTGAATCTCTGCGGAAAAAAATGTTACTGACACAAATTCCTGGTAAGCGCGTAAATGGAGAAAAGGTCACACGCCCAGTGACCCGGACAGTGACTCTGATCCCAGAGACTGGGCACTGAGTCAAGTCTGACCCAAATCAATTTGGATACTGGTCAGTCCTGAGTGAACAGCACTGTGACAATATTACGCAGAGATACAGTCGGGCAATTGAACACTGCACCCAGCCTTTGCTGCCGTTATTAACCAAATGAATGTAAATGCTTTTCGCAGTTTTCGTACCTAAGAATTTTTTTATATCAAAAGTAATCTGCCTGGTTTGTGCTGTAAAGTGTTACTATATTTTATGTCTGATTTGGATGTCCAGAAACTGAAGTTTCTTACTTGCAAAGTACTATCCGTCTGACAGGATTTGTTTCTTGTTTTCTACTTGCAGGCTTATCGAGACAATGGGGACCCTGTTCTGGGCGTTATTTGGACTACCAGATATCTCCATTGTCAATTTACCAGGAGTTGATCACTTGTTCACTCAGTCAGTCGGTCAGTTACTGTATGCCGTGTACCACATCATAGCTATAGTAGTACTCCTGAATGTACTTATTGCTATGATGAGCAATACCTACACCCGCGTTGAGGTTTGTATCAACAAATAAACATTTTTGTTTTGTAAATAGTTTACAGTTACAGGGCTTTGAGGAATCCTAATGTATCGAATCTTGGCCGAGCGGTCAAGTGCACTTGACACAAGCTCTAGACCCAACTTTATAGAGCAGAAAGTATTCATTAAACATTGTCTGCTAAGCAGGATACCAGCCACAAATGTACATGTGATGTGGTAGTTGGCTGGTCACCTTAGTCCTAAACGTAATTTTGTTTTGCTTAGCAACTTTTTGTGCTGAAGCAAAAAGGGCTAAACGCCACTCTTGGTGAGGGAAAAGATCTCTGTTCTTCATCTCAGCAAAGCCTGGTTTCACGCTAAACATTCTGATAATGAGGAACCAGGTCGGACACACTGGTGGCACATTTATCATGAAAATATAACTAGAAAAGACAGAGGCTGGCCACAGACCTATGGTGGGAAACAGGTTGTTACGCAGACCCTAATCCTTATCATCACTATCTATCTGAGAAAAAATGGCAGGCAGAAGCCCCGGCCCAAATGAGACGGCAGTCAGGGTCGTATAGTAGTTTTTATACATGTAGAGAGAGGCAGTAGGATCAGAGGAAGCACTCTTTGCAATGTCTGAGATATACATCTCCCAACTGGCATTAATGAAGATGTCAAGTCCATGAAGGCGACAACCTGCCACCTCAGGCAAAGTCAATGGACCCGTCCGTTGCATGGTGCTATGTAAATAAAAAGGTCTAAATTATTTCGAACGTAGCCCTCGGGTGTGATAAAGCGCTATATAAGAACCGCGTACAGAGTGAATGATAATTTGATATCCCATTGCTAGCTCTAACAATGTCAAGGAGACGAACAAGTGTAAATTGTATACTATGTACTCAGTTGGTCATGTTTTGCTATAAACACTGCTTTTGAAAAACTTCTTGTGTTGGATCCTAAGACGTGTCCTTCATTCGAAGTCATTGTTTTTTCCTAACAATTAATGCCCAACATGTCCTTTATTTGTTACAGATGGATGCAGATATGGAGTGGAAGTTTTCTCGCTCGAAGTTGTGGATGAGTTACTTTGATGAGCTTGGGACTGTGCCTCCCCCTCTGAACATCCTACCAACACCCAAGACGGTGTACTACTTCGTCAGATGGCTCTTCTGTGACGTGTGCTGCCGAGAAAATCTCGCCAAGAAATACAAGGTATAACAACGGTCAGAGTGGGGATTTTGTATCAAAAAGTATTGGCGTTAATACTAAAACTTGTCGAAAATGGATTTAAAATTACACATTATTTGAAAAAAAAAAGAATTCAGTATAGTTTGTAGATATAACACGTTATTCATCCATAGTTTATTTTGTACCCAGCTTAACATTGCGTTTTTATTTTGTGAACAGGAGAGGTTGCGAAGCATTGTTGATGAAAGACAAATGAAATTTCGGGTAAGTAGCAATTGGAAGTAAAATAGGTCTTACGCATTGATGCACACTGGACATAGTATTTTATCTCCTAGTTTCCAATTCGGTAATCATCACAAATCTCAAGATACAGCCATGTATGTATTGTGTTTTAATGCTACATACGAAGTGTGGGCCTGAGAACAAAGAGGTCCACATAACGTAGGGACTTGAAACGCTATGTGGACTTCCACACTTCCACACTGTGTTTTTTGACAGTGTTAAAGAATAAGATTTTCCTTAAGTGTACAGAACAAAGGAATATCCACAGAGTGACTGCAACACAGAGCTCTGTGTAGGGGGGGGGGGGTGTAACCGTTGAATCCTAGCTAGGGCTTCATTAGATGGAAGTCGTCCTCACTTCGCCTCCGTTCACGAAACCAAAGCGGACATTGCCAAGAAAACAATGGACGAACAAAGATGCGTCATCCCATTTACGGGATGGGCGCGTATGTGTGTGCCATTTTAAAAAATGGAGTCCAAATAAGTGGGGAACAAAGATAACGAAGTCCCCAATTTACGGTATGTGTCATGTTTAACCTGACCTATCCTGAGTATGCTACAGACCTGCGTATTCTGTGTGTACTGCATCTGACCTGACCTGACCTGACCTAGCCCATCCTGCAGGCCTGAGTATCCTGAGTACACTGCACCTGACCTGACATGACCTATCCTGCTGACCTGCGTATCATGAGTATACTGCATCTGACCTGAACCTGACCTGACCTATCCTGAGTATGCTACACACCTGAGTATCCTAAGTGTATCCTGCACCTGTCCTGACCTGATCTGAACTGTCATGACCTGACCTTTCTTGAGAATACGGCATACCTGAGCAGTATACTGCATCTGACCTGACCTGACCTGACCTGACCTATCCTGAGTATACTGCAGACCTAATAATGCTGATTATACTGCACCTGACAGATGACCAGACCTGACCTGACCTGAACTATCCTGAGTATACTGCAGACATGAGCACACTAAGTACATTTCATCTGACCTGACATATCCTGAGTATGCTACAGATCTGAGTATCCTGAGTATACTGTATCTGACCTGACCTGACCTGACCTGACCTGACCTGACTTGGCCTGACCTGACCTGACCTAACCTATCCTGAGTATACTGCAGACCTGAGTATCGACCTGAACTGACTCAGGATACTCAGGTCTGGTCAGGTCGGCCAGGTCAGGCCAGGTGAGGTGAGATGCAATAAACTCAGGATACTCGGGTCTTTAGGATAGGGTAGTTCTGGTCGTCAGGTCAGGTCAGGTCACAGATGCAGTATCCTGATCTGACCTGATCTGACCTGACCTATCCTGACCTATCCTAAGTATACTGCAGACCTGAGTATATTCTGAGTATACTGCATCTGACCTGACTTGACCTGACCTGACCTATCCTGAGTATGCTACAGACCTGAGTATCCTGAGTATACTGTATCTGACCTGACCTGACCTGACCTGACCTATCCTAAGTATACTGCAGACCTGAGTATATCCTGAGTATACTGCATCTGACCTGACCTGACTTGACCTGACCTATCGTAAGTATACTGCAGACCTGAGTATATCCTGAGTATACTGCACCTGACCTGACCTATCCTGCTGACCTGAGTATACTGCATGTGACCTGACCTGACCTGACCTATCCTGCTGACCTGAGTTTCCTGAGTATACTGCATCTGACCGACCTGACCTATCCTATTCTGCAGACCTAAGTGTTCTGAGTAAGATTGTGTTGATTCGATGACTGAGAGTAGCACGTTAAGGCTAACCTTTGTTTGCATTGTATTACATAACACAGGAAGTATCAGAACAGGTTGTGAGACGTTATCACTTTGAGAAGCGCCACCAAGAAGAAGAAGATGACCAGGCGAACCTGCTGAATGAGCTCAAGCAGGATATCTCTGGGTTCAAGTATGACATGTTCGAGGCCCTCTCCGAGATGGACAAAAAAATAAGAGAGGTAGATGCTAAGGTAAACAACAAGGACCTAGCGGAGGAAGGAGGCTTGGGAACGGGAATGTTTAAGGCTCTACAAGACGCCATGAAGGAGCCAGAAAGAAGAGATAGTATGATATCAATGTCTTCAGGATGCTCCGTCGCTATGGTTGATATGAGATCTGCCAGGAATGATAACCAAACTCCCGAATGGATGGACGATGACGACATAGAAATGACGCCACTTGTTAATAGTACGACGGCAAATAAGACTGAAGCCGAGCAACCACCCAACGGTCAAGCTGCTGACCCACTTAAGTTCATTGACGATGATGATGCATTGGGTGCACATAGAAATACTGAAGTGTAATGCCACGATTCGCCTTCGAGCAGCCTCAGATGACAATCCACTTTTCAATTAAGAATCAGAGGAAATGTCCGTCAACTTCAGTCAAGATTCTAGCGTGAGGACGAAGCAATAAAACTGTTTTCACTCGTCTTACATATCAACCAATCTGTAAAGACTACTTGCATAGTTAATATAATTATACCAGCTAATTTGAATTTTACGCTTACTAAAAGATGTTAATATATTGCGTATTCTTAGAAGAGATGTTTTAGTTAAAGTGTACCTAGGAGTTCTTTAGATCCATGCAGATTTAGTTTATCTCAAATGGTATACCAATGTTTCCAAAAGCATAATTTATAACATTTCTATAGAATATTTGACACATTTTGAATGTCTGATTAAAAAGAACTTCCCACCTTTGTATACTATTACAGTTTAACGTAGTATCCGGAAATGCTTTCTACTAGTGTTTCAAAATAAAGCTGGTTACGTGGTTACTATGAATCAGCTGAGCTTAAATGACTGACATGTCCATGGCTCCTGAAGAATTAAGCAAGTCCCTTGCGGGGCCTTCCAAACCAGATCAAAAACCAACCTGTCAAAATGTCGTCAAATTATAAGTGTTATGTTTCCTAGCAAACAAAGAATAATGGTTTAATTGTCATATAGATGAAAACAAGAGCCGAGTTTATTTTAGTAATATTATTGCAAAAGACAGACCTAAATATTTCTCAGGACAATTTCTACTCGTATCAATTAGTGTATAAAAAGTAAGTTTTCAGATGAAAAATAGATCGAGAACAGTTACGTACCAAAATTTTAAATAGTTTAACTAATCTAACGGCGAAAAGAAAATCATTATCATTAAATGTTTGACCGCCTTTCCCCAAATGCCGAGGCATACTACGAGGCCCCAGAAAGAGCAGTGTGAAATGATTCAAAATATTATAACCAAAATCGGTTCAAAGAAACTTGAAGTCAGTCTCTTATACTGCTTGCAAGCTGACCCATTTCGTGATTCAAAACCTCTAAATAAGGATAGCACTCACATTTCGTTCAGATCAATAATACAAATAATACTGTAATAACAATGGCTATACTTGTACTACCAGATTAATAATCCTTGGAACTGTGGGGAAAACGATTAACAAAAAAAGGAACAAAGATCTTGAACACCCAAGCCAGAACCCCCAATGATAATTTCACCTGAAGTACATTATGGACACATTTTCACAATAAAATCGTGGTATACATTTAGCTTTAAAAACGTTTTACTAAACGTTGTTGAACGTTCTATACAATGAGGGACTACTTTGCTGAGATTATCGGGCATGGCTTGTTTTTTTAAACGAACAAAATAGGTACCGTTTTCCACAAAAGTTCGGTCTTTGTTGCTATAACAAATATTTAAAAAACAGTTGAATTGTTTTTGTTGACAATGAGTCATGATATTTGGAACCGCATAGGACTTGAAATTTAAAAATAATTGTAACTTTATTCGAATCAAAATTGTTTGTTGACATTGTATTTGATTCTTCTCGAAGCACAGAGAAAGGTGACATTTAACTTATTTAATTAAAGTGAATGTATTGGAGTCAATTTAATGTCATGGATTAACGAAGTAACTGTTTTTGCTGTTGCGTTTCCCTTCTTTGGAGAAGTATTGTGTTCGCAAAAAAAACACGTAAATTCTTAACGATTAGCAATTTAGCAAAAATAAATTTATGTTGATCTTCTCAAGGTTTCCGAGAATTCTAATTTTTGTAGTCCGGTGCGAACTTCTCCTTCACATGTCAGTGTTGACGTTGTTTTATGAACTGTTTTGCAATTCTGCGTGATGCATTTTAGTCGATGAATTAGTTATTGACAGTTTATATAATATCATTTTTTTTTTATTGTAACCTTTTAATGTAAAGAGAGTTATCCATACATATGTTATAATTTTACTTTCGAACAGCTTTGCAGTATTTATATTATGCTTATATATAATAATCATCATTATAATTTGTTGCATTATGGTTTTATGAAGATGTAGTTATGTACATTACTTAGGTGTGAAGATTCAATATGAACCATGATGGACTATTTTTTGTTCCAATTTATAAGAAGAAGTTTTTTAGCGTGTGAGAACCTGTATTTCCCATTTGATTCGGAAAATTAGTTTGATAAGCTACATGTCTTTGCCGAGTATAATTGTAATTTTTATTTTTAACCTGTCTCCAGAGATTTAGTTTTGCAGCTGCGTTTATCTTACACAGAAATTAACTGTTGTTTAAATATTGTTTTGGTCACTGTGGCCTTGGTTGCTATCCTGTTATAAAAAAAAGTGTTTTTCAGAGAAGCCCCCTGTCAACCGAAAATATTGTTATAATTTAAATTATAAGTCGTACAAATTATTTTCTTTTCTTTTTTCATTTCGTGGATTTCAGTCTTCAGTCGAGGGATGTGTTAGGTGAACGAATATGAATCTATCAATAAAGAAAGTCAACGAAACGTTTGCGCTGCGTTTTATTGTTCATTCTTTAAAAAGTATCGTCTGGCTGTTATTCAAACAATAATTGACACCCGAAGTGATTCAGGCAAATGGTGAGTCGGATACGAAGTCCAGGTTATGGTTGTCAGATATGCTTTGAGAACAATACATAATCAGGTACTACAATTAAAAACTAATTTGGTTTGTGTCAAATTGGGAAGTTCTTTAAAGGCCATAATCAGGGATACACCAAGTTTTTCAAGTGGACACTAATTCTGGCCAAATAACTACAATTTCAGTTTGCTTTTGTCTTAGGCCTATGATGTCCGTCTTTTATGACAAAAATTATCTTATATCTGTATGCATAGATTTGGAAAGAACAACACCTGGACGGTGTCATTCAGATGTTTCGTTTCACAGTAGGCCTGATCAGGTCTATGTAAACGGGTAATTTGAACACAATTAAAGTCAATGCTTTTTCAGCAGTAGGGGCCTACAAAATTGTGTTATGTTTGGCTGCCCTTCTTGAAACTAATTTAGCTTGCTTCCTCTACTCGCGCCACTCCCTGACTAAAAGGTCCGATGTTGTGCCGCCGCTTCGTACCTGCCAATAGAGCTGCTAACGCAGAAAATATTGCTTTAAAATGTTCTTCTGGTAACCGGCTCTAAACTTGTGTGTTTAGCGACTGACAGCAAGTCTGTATGAAGTTGTTATTATTATTTTCTTAATAGCGCCCTCTAATGTCGGTGTGTGTAAATACATCTCCATTTCTCGTCGTCTGCTGTGTTCTCGCATGTATTTGTTGTTGCATGCTGTGCACTCTGCTGGCAGGAAACACGAAACTCAGTAACGACAGTAACTGTTAGACTGAGCTTGGTCGGATCATGGAGTTATATTCCTTTTTATACTAGCTCCATGGAAGGATCGAGCATGGAGGTAGGTGGTATTCTTAGCAGAGTTTTACGTGGCTTGGTTTAATTGTTCTGTAAATTAAAACATAACTCAAGTACAACGAACAGTGAGTAAGCAGTACTCTGAAGTGCTACACTTTTGTACAGCAATAGCTGTCATCATTGTCATCATGTTGAGCCCAGGTCCCAGTTCAGAGGTTGACCGGGGAACCGGAGGCTGAATGAAGTTGGTTTCTTTATTCGTATTACAAATAAGCGCCACTCCTTGTTAGTCTACTCTAATTTCATGGTTCACTCGGCCCCTTCTGTCTCCTCTAGGGCCGTTTGACTTCATCTTATGAGACCTAGGCAGTAACTGGGGCTGTACTCCTTTAGTTTAAACAAAAAAGTTTGACATCTTCTGACTTCTGTTGTGCTACCCACTGCCCCAGTCAAACTTTGGGAAATTAAAGAATTTCTGAGTTTGGCCACACAAACTCGGAAACTATTCATCCTTTTCACCAATTAGGTGTGTTCACATTGACCTTTCTGAATGACTTGACAAAGATGGGTGTGTCTTCTTCGAAACATCCATGTTCTGTTTCCAAGATGGAAGCTGATGATACTTTTGCAAGATAGTGCGTGTAATCCGCAGAAAGAGTCGCACAATTTACATAGTGACATCCTTTGAGCTTCTGCTAAACTGTCATAGTTTTGCAGTCTTGGGCAGGATTTCTTTTCTATAATCTTCTAAAAGCTCATTGAATTTGAGCTGCATGCTTGCATGGTCTCAGTGCAAGTTATGTTTGCTAGAATCCTCTTATTAGCAGTGTCATGTTTGTAGAATGTTCCTTGATATCTTCCAGAATAGTTTTGAATGTCACACTGGAGACAATGTAAACTTCAGCTTCACTTTCACTGTGTACATTGTGTGTAAACTTCTCATGTGCTTTTCCCATGATGCACCTGTGGGTGTTACAAATGATAATGCACTCAGGCCATTGCATTGAGAATATCGAACCCACTCAAGTTGAGCTTTCTGCCCTCCTACTTTGTTTTTGCTCTTCATAAGTTTTCTGTGAGTGGTTCTTATTGAATGCAACATCTTCTGATAATCTGATTTAGATGCTTTCTCTTCAGAAAGTACTTGGTGTAATTGTTTGACACATTTTTAGGTGTTCGGGCATTCAGCCCGGAACACCTCTTATTTTTGTTCGGTT
>CM021540.1:12313561-12330198 GCA_010994315.2 Pisaster ochraceus | reverse complement strand
AGCCTATTTTGTAGCCCAAATAGCCCAACGAAGCCGGTGTGCCCCTTTAACAAGAGGAACAGTGCTCCTGAGCTAGTTTGATCCAGTTGGTCTAGCTAATTCTACCTCCATGGTTCAACCAATGCAGCATTCGAGTGGCATATAGATTGACTATGGTTAAGTCTAGTCGACTCTAGTCAGCCACCTGAACTTGCTCAAAGGTAATTTCTGGGTAAATTGAGGGCGCTTTTTCCATTTCAAAGTTTCATTACGTCCAAACTTATGGATCCTGCTGAGTCAATCAACGTAAACGTAATCTTTGAGCAGTAAAAGCTGTTTTTACTTGCACCACTGTCTGAAGTCCTGCACAGTTGTATTGCCACTGTTCGTTTATATATGTACACGTATAGCACTTTTTCCTTCAGGCCCTTTTGTTAGCTTGGAGACACTTGTATTTCTACTGCTTGAGCACCAATCAACCACCCTTAGCATTACGTCCAAACTTATGGATCCTGCTGAGTCAATCAACGTAAACGTAAACGTAAACGTAAACGTGTTGTGGGTGCACCACACTAAATAAACTCCCATATACTCACCAACGCTAAATGCTAAATATTAAAAAATACTCAAAACATATTTAAGTCTCTCAACCTCTTGAAAACCAATCAGATATATTTTCAGACAACAGCATTTCAGATTTCTTTTCAACTTTCGGTGGGTCAGCTGTTTGGAATTTTTGCTCATTACCCTAGAAAAAAAACACCCACAAAAATGTGCTTTTTCCCAAACCGACTCACTGCCAGTTTTTGCCAAATAGGACCAGTTTTAATTTATCAAATCTCTCCAAAAGTTGAAACACACAACCCCCAGGTTGTGACTGATAGATTCTTAATCTTTGTCTTACCATGGAGCAATATTACACAACTGCATGACCCCAAAAACTTTATAATTAAAAAGATTCTGTGGGTATATAAATTAATTATGATAATAATAATCAGGTGATAATCATAATCAGATAATTAGCTTGGCGCATGAATTAAGGCCCATTTTTAATTTAGCATGGTGCACCCCTATGTATGGATATAACATGACCTACCTCAACCTCTGTTTACATTTTCGTCCCGTTTTTATGGTTAACAGCTTATCTCTGTACTTGCTTTTGTCAAAATGTCATTTTTTTAGTTCATGTTACTAGTTGGACTGTTTTGCCGGCCATGCACTGCATGCAGAGAGGGCCGCCTGGCTGGCTGGCGCACGAAACAAGCAATTTGTTGTTTAAATAAAATACTCCCATCCCCTCCCCAACCTTAATAAACCCTATGAAAACCAACCTTTTAAAAGTTACCTTAAATAGAAACTCAAAAACACCTGGCACTGTGAGTTTAACGTCACTTTGTCAGTTCAAAATCTGACAAAAAGCACAGCACAGCTACCCAGCGAAGTACTTCACTTGACAGCCATATTACGTCAATCATAAATAGCATGGTGCGCAATTCTACACGTTACTACACTTTTCTCTCTGATTGTGGAAGTCTGGATGCCAGCCTGTTTCGTAAACATTTTAATTAGCAATGGGCTTTTTTGTTCTCTTTTTTTTTCTTTTTCTACCTCATGTGTACTTTGTGTTCATACACATGTCTACCCCGTACGGACTTTTAGATCATAGAGAAAGCTTAGACCAGAGTTGGGTGCTGGTTGTGCCTAAAACCATTAACTAATCAGAAGAAGGAACAATATTAAGCTCAGGGATGTTGAGCAACAATACCCGGTACTAAATAAAATAGGTCACCTTTATAGTTGTGCGGCCATCTTGATTTTTCCCCATTAAATTAAATATAATCAAACTGAGGCTGGGAAGGAGAAATAGTCTGGTTCCTTTTTATGCAATGAATTTTATTGGTCATTGCTGATATTTACTGGGAACATGACCAAGATGGTGGCAGCATGATAAAGGTCTGTAGCAGGACCCTGGGAAAAGCTCTATCCGTAGACTATCTACTGTTTTGCCCACGATCAGATCCAAACTGGTTGATAGTGTATTGTATTTGGACAGGTTTTTTTTATTGGGATGGAAAACAATCACACACAAAAACACCCCCTCCTAGTTTCGATAATTGTAACCCCCCCACACACACACACACACAAATTATAAAACGCCAAAAGGGATGAGACTTTTAGTGTATATGCAATCTAGGGGCTCAAAGTCAAAGTTGAAATCTCACAAAGGGGTAGGTATGGTGGCCCTTAAGGGACATCAAACATATTTATGTGAATATTTACGTAAATATTCATGGTTTTTGCCTCAATCGCAAATATTTACGTGAATATTTACGAATTGGGGCAAAAGCCGCAACTTTTTACATAAATATTCATGTAAATATATATGTTTGATGGATCACCATCTGACCATAGGTAGATGAGTTATGCAATTAAGCCTAGTAAAATGGTTATAGGCTGGGATTTAACTGTGAATTGAGGGCACATTACCAAACAGCAAATACAAGCCAAGTGTAGCAACTTCAACTTACTGTCTAAATTTGTCTGCAAAGGGAGGTAAAGTCTTGCAATTTTATGAAATTTGTTAATCATAACTTCAGGAAATTTTGATGCTTAAATAACATATTATAAACACAATCACAAAGCCCAAGAGGGATCAAAATCACCAGGGCCCCGATTTCAAAAAGTAGCTAATCACAACAAAATTATTCTTACCAGAATAAGGTTACCAGCCAAAAATCCATGATAGAACAATCTGTGACAAGTGTCCTAGTTATGTTTGCTTAGCTGAAAATGTAAGCGACATTTTCTGCTTATAAGCATCTCTAGACAATGGAATTGGGCCCCTTGCATCGTGCAATTTCTAAGCTGAAATTAAATAATTCAAATGACTCAAAGGCCTGTTTGTTGGTAGGCCTACATGTACCTTGTAAAGTTTAAATTGTATTGGGCACAACTTTTCCCACAAATATTACCCATTTCAATTTGTCCTGTAGATGATGATCTAAAAATACCTTGCCATACACTACACTGTCCAACATAATAAAACCTGAAGCCCCTGCTTTTCTGTTCAAATTCAAATTTATTCAATTCAATTTCATTCCATGTTGAAAAGTTAGTAATTGTTATTAACAAATGCTAATAGAAAAGTTAATATTATAACATTTTATACGGTGAATTTCCCATTAACCGAAATCTTCAAACTCTACCCACCATTTCACTGTGACTCTTATCAGCAGAGTAATTGTAAGAAAACATTCACCCTGGAACCAACTTCCCTAAGGCCAGTGATCCTGACCCATAAAGCCTCCTTTTGGCTCATAGCAAAACAGTCTAACTAAAAAAATGCCATTTTTAGAAAAGCAGGTACAGAGATAAGATGTTCGGCCATAAAAACGGGACAAAAAATGTAAAAAGAGGCCTCGATAGGACATTTTATATTTAAAAAAAACCCCATAGCATTCTTTGAAACTTTGAAATGGAAAAGAGCCCTCAATTTACCCAGAAATGATCTTATTAAAAAAATATAAAAAATTTACAAGTTGGGCTGTTTTGTCACGGAAGGGCCATGTTGGTGTCAAATAACCAAAATGCTGAAGAGCACAGAGAAAGTCCTACAGTCCTACTGTTTCCTTTTTTATATCTCTGGATATATTTGGTTGATTTTTATGATTCAAACTTGCTTTCATGTTTGTTAACATTTAACACTGTTTCATAATACTTCACATTATAAACAAAAACCAGTGAAAGATTGTCGATATTTGTGTCGGTAAACTCACAAGAAGTGACACCCTAAACTACACGTTTACGCCATATAACTTTTTGATCAGATTAATTTGTTAAAATTCATTTATGAGTCATCGCCCAACTCACATGGCCGGACGGCCACTTCAAGGTAATGGCTACACTACTGATTTGAGCTGTCCAGATTACGTAACTCTACATACCTTGCAGGAAAAAAATACCCAACGCTTTGATACGCCCCTAGGGGTGTGATAAAGCGCTTTATATATGTAGGAACCCAATATTATTATCTAAAATAGAATAGGCTGAAAATACACGATGAATCAAACCAAAATTCACAGTGTGACATAGTAATGGTTTGATTATTGAATGGCATGTGACCTACAATAAAATCAAAATTCACAAACTATGAATGATGATGAATATGTTTTTGTCAAACAATTACTTTGGTGACAACTCTTGATCAACAAACTCCACTTACCAGGAGCTCCAAAATATACCAAACCAATTTTATGAAACCCATGCAAAGTGCATTAACGACCTTTATATAGTCCTGAGCTTATCTTACCTGAAAATTCTTTAGAAAAAATAAGTTAGAAAACCATAGCAGGAAGTCCTACCATGTTTACCAATGCTTACCAATGCTGTACTAAACCCTCAACGGCCAAATACCAGTACTTACAAAACATTTTTAAAAGAATATATTTTATACACCTATATATAGAATTCATACATTCATTCAAATTTTCATATTGCTATTCTTTTTGGTGCCTTTTAAATTGCTATTTTTACATACATTAGTCTATATACAAAAATAACTTTCAATCAAATCAGTGAGGATTAATTTATTACAAGAAAACTGAACAAAGAACATTGAATAGAGCGGGGATTGAACCTGTCATCTCTGGATTAATGTACCGGTGCTCCACCAACTGAGTTAAAGTCTTATGTTGGCGGTGGTCTCCCTATTTTGTCAACATAGCGCTAGATATAGCTCAGTTGGTAGAGTGCTGGGGTCATAGGGAAATCTGTCCCCAGGGAGATTCTGTCCCCCATATGAGAAATTAACATAGGCTGGTGGAGGATGATTCAAAAGAGGGCGCTATCAGAAGAAGTTTGTACAGTTCCCCGTATGACGGCACTGAATCTCCGGGGGGGACAGAATCTCCTGCCACACCAGCACTTTAGTCTGGAGGTCGCAGGTTCAAGTCCCACTCTAGTAAACTGTTTTCTTATACCGAGTTTAGAAAGCCTGTTACAATAACCCTGTTTACCACCAAATGCGATTAATGTACAGAAGGCTTTCCAACAGTTGGCATCAATTGATGTTAAAAGTTACATAAAAAAACCAAACAACTAACAAATCAAGCATACATCTCAATACAACAAGGAAGGTTGTATTGAGATGTATGCTTTGCACAGTGGCAAAGCCAGGACTTCCCCGTGGCTTTGCATTTGTAGCAACAACTACTTCATCAGATGCAATGAAGGGGACAGGCCAAGTACAGGTGTATAAACAAGAAGGTAATGGGTGAATGAATCCGATAACAAAAGGTGGAGTCAGTGACTAAGTGACTAGGGAATCTACTCCTGGTAGTAGGACAGGAAACCAGGGTCCCTATTATGTCCTTGATCAATACCTCTCTTTTCTTTGCATCTGATGAAGTAGTTGTTGCTACGAAAGCTCATGCAGTTTTTTATGTAATTAGTTAGTCTTTAAGTGCAACCAATACCTTCCTTGTTTTATCTATCACACTAACATGGCCATTTTTTAGTATTGTCTCAATACAAAACATTATAAACCAACAAACACCTCCCTGCTAAAAAACACCGCCATCTGACATAGTAACTTATTCTTGTCATATCAGGTGACGTGCATATCCAACAATTTAAACTAGCTTCCAGCAGACAGTTTTTCCTGCCTGGAACAATTTTGGAGCGTCCTAAATTTTTTGCATTCCACGTCTTTATCCTTTTCCTATACAAATGTGGCATACAAGAATGGACATTGTATCCAGCTCAATGGGTGGGGAGTCCAAGTATTCAGAGATTCCAGCACACCATGGCAGATTATAGGCCATTGCTTACAGGGTTTGCAATTCACGGAGAACACATACTCATAAAATGAAAACAACAAACCCTGTTGCTTATTATGAGAACTTATGTTGTCTCTCCTTTGTCAAGTCGGGGTTTCATTATTGACAATGACATTTTCAAAGAAAAACGATAACTCCACAAGCTCCCAAAAAATAATACCGTGCAGAGGTATGGAAAAGGTTTTTGGGAAGAACGACCCAAAATTGTTACAAATCTTTAAAAATATTTAAACATATAAGTTCTGGAAGACGATCGTCCAACAGTACATTTTGGATGTGGGGGCATTTTGAAATAAACCCCCCCTTCCCTGCCGATAGTCCCGCCCTTCACTCCAACATGATGATACTGTAACAGTTGCTGATCTCACCGTAGCAAACTGTCCTGTTGGAGCAATTTTCTCTGAGGTTTTATGGTGTTTAGTTTCTTCATCTTTTATGCCACAATTCAGTTTCTGGCAGAACCCTTTTTATTGAAGATAGATGTTTGGGCTGTTTTCAGGGTTCAAGCTTACCCTGTAATTGAAAATGCATTTAGAAAAGTTCAATTTGGCACATACAGTGAGCTGTTAGAATAAGAAATGACAGGTGGCCGCTGACAACAAGCAATTTCTCTCTTTTTTTCTCAAATTTCTGAGGTTGCGCACAGCCGCACACTATGAGAACAGCAATTTTTTTGTTCTGGTAAGTCTGCTGCCACCTAGCACCCCCTCATTTATAAGTTGTTGGTATGATGAAGGAAACAAATTTTGGCTGAAATTCTTGGATTCAAATAGTTAAGGTAAACTTCATCAGTAAGGCAAATCTCCCTTGAGGACTTGGACTTGACTCGGATCAAGGTTGACTCAACTGACTCAGACCCCACAATGAGGAATTGGACTGGGACCCTGACTGCACCTGTGTGACTCATGACTCAGACTCAAGCTTGACTCAACTGACTCAGACTCCACAATGAGGAATTGGACTGGGACCCAGACTGCACCTTTGTGACTCATGACTCAGACTCAAGCTTGACTCAACTGACTCGGACTCAACAATCAGGAATTGGACTGGGACCCAGACTGTACCTTTGTGACTCATGACTGGGACTTGACTCAAATGACTCGGACTCAACAATCAGAAATTGGACTGGAACCTAGACTGTATCTTGGTGACTCATGACTGGGACTTGACTCAAATGACTCCGATCTCATCTTAGACTTGGACTGGACACCAAGGACTTTGGACTCAAATGCAAGACTATACCCACCTGTCATGTATAATGCCTTGCACACCCATGTCTTTCAGTAACTTCACAAGGTCTGGGTTGTTGTTGTCTTCACCCCACACAAACACCACAAGGCCACGATCATTTGCTGCTTGGAGTATTGAAGGTTCTCTGATGATATCGTCGTTGTGACACACCAGTCCCTAAAATCATACATCATCAACATTTTAGGGCGTGAACAACATTAGCTTACAAAATACATCCTCACAGATTTGCACATAACTAAAGGTATTCATGGTGGAAAATTTCCTTTAGAATTGCTTTGCCCGAATTGAATGCCGAGCCTTTGAAAAATGAGTAGACCAATTAGTTTTGATTTCAAGATATTCTAAAAGAGTGAAAACACAATTAAGTTTTTTTCCACTATTTTCTTGTGACAATTTCCTCCATTTTGGGAGTCAATTCCTTTGGGTACATTTTGACTCCAAATGGCGGACAGGATACGCGCCGACAAGATTTTTCAGATTATCCCTTTGCCCTTCAAAAAATGAAAATGGCCTTGCCCTTTAAAAGATGAAATTCCAGGCCTTGGATTGTAAATCACAGGTCCCTACAAACTCAGAAAACTCTTTGTATTTTGCTGCTGTACTTACTGCCATCTCTTCAGATAGAGCAAAGCACATTGCGTTGGCCACAGTGTTACTCCGTGGGTCTTTGTAACACAAGTATTTGTCCGTCCTGCCATAGTTCAGGTAGTTCACTGGGTACTTGTTCTGCTTCAGACGCAACCTGATACCATTCAGAGAACGATCACATGAAGGTGGTATAAATATTGATTTAAACACTGGCAAACTTCAAAGATTCAATGGGTTAAACTCAGAAGCAAACACACTCCATCACCATCAGCAATCACAACACCACTTCTATTGAAAAATCCCAGTGCATTGTATGAGACTTGTGCTGTCTCTATATACTTGATTTAGTCATTGTTTCAATTTGTAAACAGTATTCTGAAGAAAACAAATCTTTTGTTCCGAGTGTTCTGAAAAAAATTAGAAAAACAATCCCGCAGGGACGCATGGAAATGTTTTTTTAAAATCCTGCTGTGACGTGGTTTACGTACTTACATAGTGCAAATTTCAGGATCAAATGCTGAAAATACAATCCTTCTCTCCCCGCCATGCCTCAGTACAATGTTTAGAATAGCGTCAACGATTGTATTTCTATCTGGTGGTGGGAACTCACTTTCTTTGGTGTTATCCTTCTGTTTTAAAAAAAGGATCGGAAAGGAAGAGATTGGAAAACTTGGTGGCAGCAGATAAAGGTCCATTGTTTACTAACTTTGGGTTTGAACAAAGACAAATTGACTGGAGTGGGACTTGAACCAACGACCTCCGAATTGACGTACCGGCGCTCTACCAACTGTATCGTAAACACCCAAGTTTATGTTTCAACCTGGAGAGCAGCAACCACGGCATCCCCTTCAACATAGGGCTGGATAGCTCAGCTGGTAGAGCGCGGTTCGTTAATCCGGAGGCCGATGGTTCAAGTCCCGCTCCAGTCAATTTTTCTTTGTTCAAACCAAAAATTATTTTAAAATTTACCCAGTCAGTTTCCCTTGTGGTTTATTACTTGATGTTGACTAACTTCTAAGCTTAATTTGGGCTAAAAATTGACTAGAGCAGAACTTGAACCTGCCACCTCCGGATTAACGTGCTGCTGCTCTACCAAATGAGCTATCTAGCCCTAATGTTAGCGGTCTCCATTTTTAGTCAATATCATTGTTCGGGGGTGCCAGTCAGAAGTTATAACTTCTGAGCTCACACACATTTCCGAGAGCAATGAATTCTACTGATAAGTCTGCTACCAACTAGTGTCTTCAACCCATTGGTATTTGAGACCAAGTCGGCACAAATTGGATAAGTTTGGAGTACACCAAAACATTCTTTACACTAAAACCTCAAAGAAAAAACTGCTTAGCGCTAGTTATTAATGATCATAAACAAAACATATAGAGCACCTTTTTTACAGGCATCTCAAAGCGCTCATTAATTGTTCTAGGTCACCATTATCAGGTAATTCAGTGACCAATGGTATTACTTTTGTTATGCTTTACTTCTTACCATGATCATTGGGTACTTCACTTCAATATTGGCTCCACAGTGGATTGGTAGTGAATGGAGCACCTGTAAGACACAAACATACAACATCACTCAAATTAAATACATTTAATGGCAACATCAATTTTAAATTTTAAATTTCAATTTATATACTTCAAACACGCACTTCTTCCATAATCGACAACAAACAAATTCATGTGAAAACAACGATAGTGAGTTATTAAGACTTACACTTAGAAAGAAGCACTGTGTACTCCAAGACCTACGAAAACAAACTAGGTTACTCGGGTGGGATTCAAACCCACGACCCTGGCATTCCAGCACAGCGGCTCACAGCTAGACCACCTAGTGTGCCCAGTGACAAGAGCACACTTTGAAGACAGTAAAACTTAAGTTTGCTTTAGAAGGTTGTACAAGAAAGTCTTGTAGGAAACTTGGGAGTAGTTTTAGCAAAATCAAATTATTCTTGGTTAATAGCGGAGGGATTATGGTCAACTGAGGGGGACTGGAATGGTTGGGGTAAAGTAAACATAAAATACTTTTAGGAAAACACTCTCCGACTAGTTTCCCAACCACAGCCTACCTGTTGCAATTCTGGGAAGGGTCTAATCTCTTCTGGCCAATCAGCTTCACTCAAAATATGAGACTCACCTTAAAACAAAAAAGAGGTATTGTTTTTGGGGTTTTCTAGAATAGATAGAAAAGTAAAATGGTATTTACAAAGAATGTTACAAAACAAAATAAACAAGATTCTGAGGAAGGTGAGTGCTGGCACGTAACCCACCAACAAATTTGTAGTGCCCCCCGAGGTGCCACCCCCCACCCCAACAACGAAAATCGCGAAAGTGCTAACAAAAGTAAAAAGAAAAAGTTGAGAGAAAAAAAAAGAGGAAATGCGTTTTTGTATAATCAAAATGTAGTGAACAGTCGGGAAAATCGGGATAGCTGCCGCAGCCACAAAATGCCTTAAGAGGCTGCTGGCCCATTGCAGTGTCCCCTTCCAAAATAAAAGCATATCCCCGCTCCCCCCCCCACAAGAAACCCATCCCCTCTGGCCCCCCCCCCTCACTTAAAAGTAATGCCCCCCCCCACCAAAAAAGACCTGGCTCTGACAGGAGAACAAGAAAACTGATAACCAATTGCGGCATGTGGCATATCAGTTGATGTAAATTCTTACCCCGTTTGGAATGATATGGTAACACCTCATCAACCACAAAAGGATAACCTTTCTACAAAAAAAACAGAAGAAACGAATAATAACAATAACTTCAGTATTCATATTGTGCTGTTACCACTTCAGGTTAGATGACATCTTTGTCCACAATTTGTTTTTTCACAGACTTACGGTGGACGTTTTTAAATGCCCAGAACAACCTTGAATTTTCAGAAATTTTTGCTGGCAGCCAGACAGCTGACATATATATATCTACCCAGACTTTTCAGTGTGTAGCGTGTTGAGGCAGGCACCCACCGTGATACGCTTCATTTCACCTGTACAGAGCGACAACGTGTTCTGGAAAAACGTGCCTTATTAAATCCCTTTCCAGCAGTTATTGCGTAAACCCCTATCCCAGACCTTTGACCTGTGGTACAAATGTGGTGTACAAGAATAAACAGGCTGCCACAACTGTTTGTCATTATATTTGGTTCAATGGGAGTTAAGTCCGGGCATTCTGAGATTCCAGCATACCAGTTGAATGGCTTCTGACTGGCACCCCCGAACAAAGGTATTGACTAATAGGGAGACCGCCAACATAGGGCTGGATAGCTCCGGTATGCTAATCCGGAGGTCGTTGGTACAAGTCCCGCTCCAGTCAATATTTCTTTGTTCAAACCCAAATTAATTAAAATTTACCCAGTCACTTGCCTTTGTAGTTTATTACTTGATATTTAACATTGTTACTAGTCAAAAGAAATGTCTGACGGGTCTAGGGCCGACTTTTTGAAATTCATGCCCTGAATACCAAAAGATGTAAACATTGCCACGGTTTTATTTGACATGAATTTAACTTACCCTAAGTGACCTGAGTTGATCCAGAGTCATCGCCCAAAATGGCAACTTCAGAGGCGCTGAACTGCCTTGAGATGTCTGAGCAACAATAAGAAAGCATCGAGATAATGCTAAGAAACTTATGGCATAGAAAAGTAATGAAATATAAGCAATGGAATGGGAACGGAAATGGAATGAGAAAGAGAAATGAAATGAGAAAGGGAATAAAATGGGAAATGGCATGGAATGGGAATGGAATGAGAAAGAGAAATGAAATGAGAAAGGGAATAAAATGGTAAAAGGCTAGGAATGGGAATGAAAGAGGGAATGGAATGAGAAAGAGAAATGAAATGAAAAAGGAATAAAATGGGAAATGGCATGGAATGGGAATGGAAGAGGGAACGGAATGAGAAAGAGAAATGAAATGAATTGAAAAGAAATAAAATGGGAAATGGCTAGGAATGGGAATGGAAGAGGGACGGAATGAGAAAGAGAATGGAATAGTAAAGGGGAACTGAATGGGAAAAGAAATGAAACGGGAAATCGAATGGAATGGGAAAGGGAAATAGAATAAGAAAGGGAAAGAAATGGGAAAAGGAATGGAACGAGAAACAGAATGGAATGAATATGGTAATGGAATGACGAAGAAAATGGAGTAAGAAAGGGAAATGAATGGGAAAACAATTTAAACAAGAAAAATAATGGAATGAAACAGAAAATGGAATGAGAAAGAGAAATAGAAAATGAAAGGAAAAGGAATGGACAAGAGATTACTTATTTTACTCTAGAATGAAATGTTCAAGGTATTAATAGAGTCTGTAAAATTGACCTCATATTTGTACTGTTGTGTCAGAAAAAGTACTTCACAATTGAGTGGTCAAACCATCCAGTCAAAAGGAGTTGTAAAATCAAAATAATTTGGTAACTATTATCGTTCTGAGGAGGCCAAATAAAGACAGTAAGAGCCGTGACCAGACTCAAACCCACATGGAACATGTTCAAGAAACAAGACTGACCGAGCATGGAAGAGGAACAAATTGAAACTGTGGTTGGTACATACATCTTTCATAGATAGTTTAGCTTCACAATCATGATAAACAATTGGAACGAGATCCTTGGTCACGTTGACGTCAAACTCTACAAAATCAGCACCCTGGAAAAAAGGAGAATAATGAGAGAGGAAGATGAAGGATTCTGATAAATGGAAGGTTTCACAGCAAAATCCCATGGAATTGGAATAAAAAACTACATAAATCACTTCAAGGTAGCTACTCCAAAAAGCAATGACCATTAAGACTTACTTGAAGAAAAGCACTGCAGCTGTTAAAAATATTTTGATACCCCAAATTTGTACACACAGCAACATTTGAATTTGTTAAATCGTTTCTCAGATTTATGGTTTTTGGTCCATTCGCGAATGCTGCAGCTAGGAATGCAGTTGGTGCCCGCTGTCACTTTTTCTAAACATAGATTTGGCGTTCTTGTGCAAATAACTGTGACCGATTTTTGCTGTTTTCTCAGCAAGTAGAAACTGTATTCAGCTGGAACTTTCACATACAACTTTTATTGTATCTTTCTTTCTGAATGTGCCTACAAATCAGCATTACCTTAACAAAAACCAATCTATGACCCTACCTTTAAGAATTTTGGTTTATATATAACCTGCTCTAGAATGTGGATGTTGTGGGTTCAGACTCAACCCAAGTAGAAAACCTGTAGATTTTTGTCTACAAGACCTAGCAAAGCACTGCTTATCACACATCGGTGAATGGTAAAACTAATTTATATCAATTGCTTACAAATGGATAAAACACTGCTGCTAAGTGCAATTTTACTCAAATGTCTCAAATGAAATAAAAGTGGGTTTCATCTTACGTGGCTTGCACCCTTCTGGAAAGCTCTAAGAGTATTCTCTGGAACGTGAGAATATACTGGAATACTGCAAAGAGAAATTACAATCTTGGGTTACAAATATACAAAGAATTATTATGAAAACATGTGTATTTCAGTTCCAATAATTGAACATTTTGTTTATTTCAAACACATCTCCTAAATGTTTCTTTATCACAAAATCAGTACCACATATCATACTACTGCTTTCTTTTTCATTTATCCTTTTTCTGGAGAAAAATTTCCGCAAAATATCAACAAAATGAACTATTGCTTTGTTTGAGAAATTTCATACACCAACTTGAGGCACACAAACAAGTCAGAATAGAACTAGATTTTCTGGCCTTTTTCGGCCGCCATGGGCATTCATTTTGAAACAGACCGATTGCAGCCACTTTGGTCTCAAAAAGGTTAAGTGCCAAAGTCCACATACAGACAAAAAGGCAGCAAGCCCCAAAATTCATAATTGAGAGGGCAACGCCATTTTCATAATGCCAAGCGCACTTTCATTGGACAAATCTATACGTCCGTGGGAAACTTTTGAATGGACACCAAGGCCAGGAATAGGGGCAACAGAGACAGACTGCTTTTCGACACATTTGTACAACAGTTTCCAGATATCATTGAGTAACTGCAAACACTTCTCAGGATTAATCCTAAGTATCACAAAAATGCGAGCAGATTACGGAAAATGTAGAGTTTTCGTCTCCTATTTCCAACAAGGCGAAGGACAAGTTGGATATGGGATGCAGACGCCCTTTATTTTTCCGAGGATCCAGCATACCATGGCATTTTATCAGCTGTGCTTTACGGCCGAGGTTTTGCGATTCCCAGTGAATGCACTCAAATTGTCTCACAAGAGAGCAACAAAATCCCGGTGGTTATGTTATCTTTCCTTTGTCAAGTCAGTGTGTTATTGTTGCTACAGTATTTTGAAAGAAAATAATTACTCTGGAAACACCAAAATAATCCAAAAAATAATACAGCACAGAGCCACACATTTTTTTATTTTTTATTGAAGAAGGTAACATTTCAAAAATGCACACATTCCTTATCAAAATAAAAACCATTAATAAATCATCTTTAATTGAATCTTTTTAAAAAGTACATCAAAATAAATCAAATTTGTTCTTACTCCTGAAGAAGTGAGCTGTCATGGTGCGACCTTCCAAAACCACGATGACTTACATCTAACGTAGTCCTATTCCATTTCCAGTGGGTAGAGTAGGACACCTCCATGTTACACATGGACAACGGGGAAAGAGGGTGAATTACTATGGAACGCACTGGAAACAGAATGGCAGGGAAGATCAAAAGGAATGTTATTATCTAGTCCCTTTATTAAATAAATTAACTGTAAAAACAAAAATGAAAATCCAGGATGGTGTGGTGGATAACAAGAACAATATAAAGGATTTGAAAAAGTATTTTACCAAGAATAACAAGTGTTGACATAATGATAGATGTTAATTTTGCATCGGGATAAAGAATATAACTTAATTTTACCCTAACACCGATGTGCATTAAGCACTGTATGTATTAGTCAGTACTTTCCTGAGTTCTGTGTAAAAGAAATCCACAGGCAAATCACTCGGGTGGGATTCCAACCCACGACCTTTGCATTGCTGGAGCAGATGTCTTACCACTAGACCACCGAGCTAGCCTGATGGCTAGAGGCGGTTCGAATCCCATGTTTTAGCAGCGGGTACCACAACAATTCAATAGATGTTTATTGCGCATCGGGGATAAAGAATATAATTTAGTTTTACCCTTATACCGATGTGTATTAAGCACTGTATACTCAGCACTTTCCTGAGTTCTGTGAAGAAAACAAAATGGCTGAATACACATCGGTGTAAGGGTCAAAACAAATTATATTGTTGACATATGGTTGAGGAGCACTCAACACAAAAACCCAGTAAAACACGTTATGCTAATTTCATAGCAACACAATCACCCATGTGGAATGTACTGACAGTGATTGGCAGCTGTCTGGCCTCTTGGGTGTCTTATACGTTGATGCATGAATCCATTGATTTTGGGGTACTGTGACTTATATGGGCACTAGACATGCCAGGAAATGACAGTATATCCTTTTTGACCCTAATAAGGTAGTGGAATACCTGAGAGCACTCCTACAATCTGTGTACCAAGGAGGACAGGCAGAACTTGGTCTTCACTTCCATCACTCTTGACGTTACTTCCCAGAAGCCAACTCTTTCCGAGTAAAGTCGGACTTTCGGACTCATTGTCACAGGAATAGAGATCAATTGTGAACACCTGTTTACACCAGGGAAAGTGAGATGATGAACATTTGAAGTATGTGTTTAGTGTTGGTTATTATTATTGTTATTATATATTTCTGGTAATGAAACCAAGGATGCCTCATGAGTGAACATAATCACTGTTACTGGAAAGCCTGAGGAAACTTGTAAACAAGGGTGCTTGCTATGTGAATCAGAAACGCCGGCGTTAACCCCTACTCTTCCACGATAAGTGTTCTGGGTTCTTTAACGCGCATTACCAATTCTAGTACACGGGACCTACGGCTTAATGTCCCATCCGAAGGACAAAGCAGTTATGGTATAGCATCTTGCTCAAGGATGCAAGTGTCATGACCGGGACTCGAACCCACACTCTGCTGATCAGAAACACCAGAGCTTGTGTCTGGCCACGACACACCGTGTGCAACCATCATGTGTTTTCCATTCAAATTCTGTTTTTTAATAACTCTTGGTCTGATTGTTTTTCTACGTCTTCTGTGTATTGTATTATAATGTTCTTCTTTAATGAAGCTTTCCCGTATTGATGGTGATTCTACACATGTTACAAATAGAGTATGTTGTTTACCACTGATCCTGGTTTCATGCTTTGTACTGAGTAGATCAAATAATCGTCAGTGGTGATGAGTTGACCTCCAGGCTGCTGTTCATGTGGCTGGTACTCATCAGAATTTAAAACCTTTAAAAAGATTGAAAACGATCAGAATAATAAAAATGCAAATAATAGTATGAACAATCCTATTTAAATAGCACTTTTTCCTGGCATTAAACAATATTAATCAAAATTACAATAAAAGTAGTAATCACATTTGTATCGCAATTTACTAGCATTTGATAACAATAATAACAACTAAAAAAAACACATTTATCTAGCGAGTCAAGTTTTGTGTCACATTGCAACTGACTATAAATCGGCCTTTACAGGAAGCCAGTGTAATACACAGAGAAGTGATGTCCTCATAAAAAATTAAATTGTTTTTTTAAATAGTAATACTGTATAGTTTTGTCTAGCGCATGGATCTACCAATAAGGTACCCAAGGCGCTTGAACAAACATAATTATTTTGAGACACGCCTTTGAAATTTGGTTTGCATTATGAAACAGCTTTATGTAGCGCCTTATAAAACAAGTTGCTGTGACGCATTCAGCAGCCACTGCCAGACACACCAGGCCAACCCCTTGAGATAAGTGTAACTGTGTTCTTTATCCGTGCGTTACACAACACATTGGACCAACAGCTTTAAGTCCCATCTGAAAGACGAAGCAATAATGGTTAAGTGTCTTGCTTAACCCTTTCAATACCGCATTGTTTACAGGGGTCACACTGCTGTGTAC
>CM021540.1:12293292-12312561 GCA_010994315.2 Pisaster ochraceus | reverse complement strand
CACACGGCGCACGGTCGAGTAAACTCGACAATGGTATTGAAAGGGTTAAGGACATTAGTGTCAAGACCGGGACTCAAACCCACACTCTGCTGATCAGAAACACCAGAGCCTGAGTTCGGAGCTCATAACCACTTGGCCACATTATTACATGACCAGCTTGTTTGGTGACGTAAATCGGCCATCTTTACGGGCAATGCAGTCATGCGTTTTGTGTGAGAACGGAGTGGAGCATGCACACATTTCACAAAACTCATTGAGGCACCTGCAAGCCAAGTGCAATTTGCTCGTAAAGATGGCTTCTATCGGGAACAATCTATCATAAACTCACTCTGATTAGCACTGGCTCTGTATCACATTGCTTCATTCTCTTTGACGGAGAACCCTTTCCGGCCATCGTCTGTTGCCTGCATCCCATGTCATCTTGGGATGAGACTGAGACATAAATGTTGTTTGCAGACATACCACATCCAGCTGCAGGAGTGAAGGGATTGGAGTGAATCATCAGGCGAAGTTCTGAATGGGTCGTTAGCCAGCCTCGCTCAACCTTACTTACTCCATCTGAAATTTAAAAAGTTGCAGACAGTTACGATTCTCAGTCTGGAACTGTTACAGTCTGTTGGAAAAGAATTAACTGCTGTCATTGAATTGTGTCAATATGTCTTTAGTCATTAAGCCATTTGCGAGTTAGATTTGAATGGTTTCTAGTAAGATGTTTTGTACGGTCGCAAGAGAATTCAAGCTAAACATACATTTGTGAACGTACACGGCATAGGACCAGCTGTAATTTTAAAAATCAAGTATGAAACCACGAGGGAAACTGAATAGCTGTTAGAGGGCTGGGTAGGGAAAGGGGCTTAGTGGATTGGTTTGTTACTGATGGAGGGCTGGGTAGGAAAAGGGAAATTTTTTGATTTTATAAATTGTGAAACCAAAGAACTGCAATACTCACCAACGGTCCCAAAATGACCATCATTGACTGTCATTTTCTCACCTGTCAAAAAAAACAAAAACCAAAAACCAAAAATTTAAAATAACTAGTTTTAATCAAGGCAGGATTGATATCTTCATGTATTTGTGAGAAAATAAACCACCATACTGGATGGTCACTGATTGTCAAGCTTACACCGGCACTATTCTTCCATAGAATAAAATAATTTTGAAATATTGTTAGAGTGTAGGGAAGAACACTTGGAGATCCCACAAATCATTGTCACTTTATTCTGATTGCGGCAGTCCAAATAAGCTTGATACGTGCACAAAATCCAGTACAAAACAAAAACCAACGTTTTGTTTAATATGTTATTTCACATTGCAATATGGATTTCATACCATGTTCACAGGTTCTATTTGTACATAGCTAATTGAAACTAAAGGACTGGAATCACTGCAACCCTTAGAGCACCATGCGCCCAAACATGGTTTTGTTGTTGATTTTTTGAAACAATTTTTTTGTGTAAAAGAGTTACCGGTAGGTAAAAAAATAATATTAAACTTTTGTTTTGTTTTAGAAACACATGTATTATGTTAACATGGGAAACATTTAAAAATTTCAATTCGGATCTTGACCTTTTGGTTGAGTGGGAGTAGGTCAGATCTTGCAGCCGTTTGCAGCCGCTATCGACATTTTGGTAAAAGGGTTAAACACACCCCAAAATCCTGATGTACTTTTCCCTTTTAAAATCTACTTTGTTGACATAATTGTAGGAATGTTACGTCATGTTGGCTGTGCACTCTCTGCTTGTAATTTGTCCATACACCGTGGGGCGGGTTTTTTTTATAAATTTATATAGATGATACTTTGCACAGGAAATAGATCTAGACAATTGCCCTCATGCCCTGGTCCTTCTAGATCTCTTGGTGCCCACTGAAATGTTCCAATACAAATGTTCATTTCTCTTGTTAGAGGTGCCCTTTACAAAGCATAAACTGCCTTGCCCTTACTAGAGACCAAGGCCTTGCCCTTACTATAGACCAAGGCCCTGCCCTTACTAGAGACCAAGGCCTTGCCCATACTAGAGACCAAGGCCTTGCCCTTACTATAGACCAAGGCCTTGCCCTTACTAGAGACCAAGGCCTTGCCCATACTAGAGACCAAGGCCTTGCCCTTACTAGAGACCAAGGCCTTGACCATAATACTAGAGACCAAGGCCTGATTAACCTTTCGTAAGCAGCGTGCGAGAGATTCTGGCCGACTCCCAGAGATGCACTCTGACTGCCTCTAAGTTACCATGTAAACTACACACTGCATAGCGATACTTTACTTCTCTGTCTCTCGGCAAGGTCACTGAAATGGACCACCTGAATATGCAAAGAAAACCAATGGTGGGAAAAGAAAATCTAAAAGGTTGAACATACAAATTTGAGGAAGTTTATTCAGTATGCCATCATCGTCATCATCATTTGGCATAGACTTGCGTCTGTGGCCACCTCGTCCTCAGGATTGTAATGGGGGCGCATTCCCGGGGAAGCCGCCATCACCTGTTCTCTTTCAATCGCCTCTATTCTCAAATCTTTCAACGTTCTGCCACTCCACTTTGTCACATTGTCTCCAGCACAGCTTATGCCAACCTCTGCCAAGACTTGCGGACCATCTACAACTGCGTCAGGTAGACCTCCCTGACACCTCATCACCTGTATTTTGGTCACTTGAACATGCGGTTGGTACCAGCCGTCACCTCGATTAAATGGATGGATTCGACGCTTCAGTAATAAAAACGTGGCAGTTTTTCGCCATTTTCTCAGCAAGTACACAAGTACTGCATTCAGTTCAAACTTTCACACGTGACTTGTACTGTATCTTTCGTTAGAATTTTTTTCTATAAAAAAGCATTACATTGACAAAAAAAATTACCTTACCTTTAACCATACGGCTAGGGTTACCAGCTAATATTCTGTACATGTAACTACAAACGTTATCTACTCAAATTCGCTAAGTAATTTTTAAAAACTAACAACCTTTCAATATAAAGGTAGTGAAGATTGTGGTTTCAAGCTTCAACACAGATATTTATCTCTTAAGACAAGCTGGCTCTGAAAAGAGCAGAAAAAAAATTGGTGTTTCATCCATTTTGCTAGCTTACCTGCTCTGGTTGGTGACTGCTCCACCAGAACTGGACATACGGATGACCTGAGAGACTGACCATTGCCCAAGCTCTGGTGCATCACCCGTCAGACATACCGCCTGGTCATCAGCTATTGCTGTCGTCTCAACCTGAAAGTGTACAGTACACGTCATCCTGATCTGGTGAAGGGAATGAGCAGTGATGTAAATCAGTGTTTGAAATTAAAGCGATTGGGGGGTGGGGGAGACGGATTTTTAATCTGCAAGTTCTAAGGGTTTTGAAATGAGTGCAAACTCAATTTCTTATCCAGTGTGTGCTACAAGGTCTTTTGGACTTGTGTGTACTGACTGTAGACCCTCTACTGCGATAGTTTACATAGGTGGAATTTATGACCGACATCTGGGTATTTCGGGAAAAAAAGCAATACATATTAGGGGAGAATGCTTTTGCAATACCTGGCCAACATGTCGGTTACCTTCCTCCATGACCATTAATAATAAATACTGAGCACTTACTGAGCACTTGATGTTGACATAAGCGTGACCTTGTTCAAGGAGTAGATCTAGTAACTGGGGCACTGTACTCCTTTAAATAAGAAATTGACATCTTTGGTCGTACTAGTGCCCAAGGAATTTATTGTAAGTCCCGCTACATTCGGCAACTTGCGATTTTTGAGCTAATTCATTTGGTTTTTTGTGGCATTTTTCGTGGCTGGTTGTCGTGGTTGGTTGTCGTAAAAATCATGGCAAATTGCCGAATGTGGCGGTGGATTTCTGGGGTGCTAGTACCACCAAAGATGTCAACAATTTTTTTACAGGAGTACAGCGCCCAAGTTACTGGGTCTAGTTCACGGGGCGGCTTTGTGTTTTTTTTAACACTCGTTGTCGCCTGTGACACGGCACTAGAGCTTCATACACAAGCCAGGTGTGTGGAAGTTCAAGCACCAAGCTGTTGAGGGCATTGCATGTTTGAAGTAAACAAACCTGCCCCTTGAACTTAATAATACTAAACAATAATAAAAATACAAAATTTGTAAAGTGCCATCGCCCATCTTTTTATGAGACTAAACATATAATGAGGCACTGCACCAATATTTTTTAAAGAAAAGTATACAATGCAAGAAAATTTACTTAGATCATGGAGGAAGGAATTATACATTTCCTTCCTCTTACTAGTAACAATAAACAATCATTCCAATCCCTTGACCCAGTAATCAGTATCATGGGATTCATGGTATTCAATCAGTAACTGGGGCACTGTACTCCGTGTTTTCAAAATTTGAACATCTGCAGTCTAGTCGTACAACCGAGGCGCAGGTGTAAAACTTATCACATCGCCACAGTTTATATTAACTAGTTTATTTACCTGGGTACTGGGTCTAGGCCGATTGGTTTGCAAGGGAATAAATAACAGTTTCCTCCAAGCTTAGTGGTAATACCTACATGTACAGGCTACTACAACTGTACATGGATGTAGTACAGGCTACTGTACTAGCTACAACTGAAATGCCAACCTCATGACCGCCACCATAACAGAAAATGGACTTTATTCTTCACAGCAATGCCAGCAGGGCAGTGCACATTGTCAAACAGTTGCGATAATCGTAACCCTCCATCCTCCCGACGGTCGCAGAGGATGGAAGGGGGGGGGGGGTTAAGATTATCGCAACTAAAAAAATTGTCAGATTGTCATGATTGTTATATTGTCATAAGTTTATAGCGTTTTCTGTTATATTGTCAATTGTGTCAGTAAAATAGTATTACTCTAGTCTTGGCTTACAATACTACTATTAACGCATTTTTAAATCGAAAATATTTTATATTATTTTAATGTTATTCTTACCAAAAACAGCAAGTAAACAACTTGTATTGACTGATGCCGACTGCTGTCCAGAGCTAGAGCTCTAGGGACGCCAGAGACTTGCCCAGTCCCGCCCACGTCTGTGGTCCCGCCCCCCCTCTCCAAGCCGGTTGATGTTGCGCCCTCTACCGGTGACTAATACAACAGTGGGCGCGTTCGATTAGCTTCCCTGTGTGTTTCGGGGGTTTACACCATTGATCTCTTCTATACTATACATTTCCTGATGAGTGATGTCACATCTTTGTTTTACGAAAGTTCATACAATTAAAATGAGATCTTTCACTTTGTATTAAATTATGTTAATAATACTTGTTTAGTTTGGATAACACTTTGCATCTGTGTTTCAAGGGAAATGGGTGGGAAAAAAGTTGATTTTAATATTTTTTTTAATATTAAATTTTGTATTTTGTATGTATCTTACGGAATGAGAAGAAAAGAAAGTGTCCCAAAATACGCCGACTGTGAGTGACCAGACACCGCTTGAAGAGGGCTCCGCTACACTAGTCGTCACCACTCCAGTGAAGTCTTCTAATCCTGTCCATCGAGCCGAAACAGAGAAAAAAGAGGTCATCTAGCTGCGCCCAGATGCTTGACTTTATTTATTAAATCTTTTTTATTTATTCATTTATTCATTTATGGGTTTGTTAGTTTATTGATTTATTATTTATTTTGTTATATACATATGTTAATTTATATAAACAAATTTGTAAAATATTTCTTTATTTACTACATTTTTCTTGATTTTATGTGAAATATTAGTGTATTAATTTATAGTGTGCAGATTTTTGCAAAATGTGAAATGTAAATGCTCAAAAATAGCTTGGATTGGAAAGAGGGTCACAGTAATGTACTGTTGTGTTATTCTTTAATGTACATGATTTTATACAATGCTTCAGTCGGGATCACTTTTGAATTAAAAAAAAAAAAATGACCATTTAAGGTTACTTGGCAAGAAGTTCAAAAAACCAAAGTACACTTTGCCTTTAAGTAAATTGGGGTGCAATTCACCGGATCAACTAATGTACTTGTCTGTACCTGGGCTTATGTGGGTGTGAGCGTTTGATTACAATGTACTTAATAAAAACACTCGGCATCCAACTTTTAAAGTAACAAATTACATGTTCCCCATCACATCACAAAAATATAGCCTATGTATAAATCCCCCATATGTGTGCAATGGATATACTTACATTGTGGGCATAAAAACATTGGGGGAAAGGAAAAACATGTTTATGTGGTGAAATCCCTTCTTTAATTAAAAAAGACATCGTACTTTGTATACCCGCCATGTGCTCAACAGCTTTTTGGGTGTTTCAAAATGGCGGTGACTCAAGGTTGTGTTGCGTAGCGGCGTGTATAGAAAGATCCGTCGTCTATTGAATTTGAGTGTACGACTCCGTGACGACACAATTTAATTATTTTGCACAGAGTCACTAACTGTTTGTTTTTCAGGAAATACATTTCATTTCCATTTGCCATAATTGTTTCACAGACGATAAATCTGTGTATTAATTTGTAGTTTTTGTACTCGCGTCGAACTGAACTTGTCCCCCGCCGCCTTGTTATGATACGCCTGCAGCCCAACTACGTCATTACACCCGGGCATCCACACCAGAGACCCGCTCGCGAACTGGATCTGTGCTGGCTGACACCGGGGGCAGACACGAGTATCACGTGATGGCTAATCGAGCGCTCTCGTGTAAGTTTTACTTTTAATACACGACGTGTAAGCTAATCGAGAACGCACCCATAATTATGAGCAAGTTCTGGTGTTTAAATCACGCATGCGTGGTCTGTGATTCACTCGAACTCGTTTAGTCGATTGATTCGTCAAAATGTGGTAACCTACATGGCGACGGCGTATCGAAGAAGGACAAAAATATATTGACCATAAAAAAATTACTTGCATAAAATAGTGCAATCAATAAAATTGGCAAAAACCCACTATTTATCGTTGAACCCATTTTGTGTGATTAGAAAGGTTTACAAAACTGTCTCGATCACAACGCCATCTTGACAAAGTGACTTAACTTTGATAGTGAACTAGAGGAACAGTGCTCCGGAGCTAGGTTGATCCAGTTGGACTAGCTAGCTCAACCATGCGGCGTTCGAGTGACATCTAGATCGACTATGGTTAAGTCTAGTCGATTCTAGTTAGCCACCCGAACTTGCTCATAGCAAGGAGAGCAAGTTCGGGTGCTAACCGACTGCACACACTTGTTCACACACTACATTTTACATGCAAACGTTGTGTACACGTGCGCTAAGCAAGCTATAGAAAAGTTCCTGCTGATGGTGTAGCCGACAAAAACATTACTTAGGAGCAGATCAATCATAACATACGTCACTGCACATTATGAAATCAAATCATTGGGGTTGTAAAACTAGTGCCTGTCTTTATCCTTGCGGAGAAAGACAGGGGACCAGTCTAACCTACGATGTGATTGCAAGTTGGGGCACGTGATAGTTTTTCTGTATGGGCGTTTTGCGCGGCTGATGCGCAGAGAAATAACCGCGATCTCAGACTTCAAATCTGAAAAAAATAATGATCTAATCTGGCAGGAAACAGGAAAGTTTCTAAACAGGATCAATGGGTCTGTTATACAAAAATCAGAAAAGCAAACTTTGGAACCCTATACAATCAGCATCAATAGACTGAGTAGAATCTTATGGCCAACACAAGGTTGCTGACACTTTGCAAGTTGTTATGAGACGAATTTGCTGTTGTACCCGATTCAAGTTTTGAAACCTTCAAATAATCTGCTATCGTCTCGGACGAACAAAGTAACCACAGTTAAAGAATTATGTGCATTAAAGAAATAACAATTCACTAAACTTTGGATTCCAACATATTTAATATTATGTGCAGCTTAAAACGATTGCACCAACTAAAATGTTGCATTTTCTCCCGTAATATTAGTCTCATCATCGGCGTGGAAGAATACAACAGTTAACGCGGAACTATTCGAAAAAGCATACGGTAACACAATGGCCTCGGATTTCACAAGGAGCTAAGCTTGATCTTCTGCGAATCAATCCTAATTTCTAAGTGTATTTTTACAATACAAATTACTCTGGTAAGACTGACAACTCATCTCAAGATGAATCTTAGTGCTTTGTGAAATCGAGCCCAGGAAACTTACACAAGTATAGTGATTATTTGCTTGTTAAGAAAAAATTAAGCATTCCCACTTGTGAGCCTACTTCTCGTTAAAGAAAATAATAATAGCGGCATTATTGACACTAGAAGTAAAGACAAAAAGGCTACGTCACCAAAAAATAAATAACTAAATAAATGCAATGGTACATTGACCTCTTGAATACTAAAGTTCTTCACCAATATTTGCTGAATTTGATCTCCAAGAAATTTCACGCGTGTTTACAAAATAGTTTATGCACGGGCCACAACATGTGGGTAATTGCAACTCAGACATGGGGGATACGCGAACATGGTATACAGGAGGATGGGAACGATGCACGGTGTTGTTACTGCTGTCTGAGTTTTTTCCCACTCTTCTAGAATGTGCCGTTCATGAGGACCTGAACTCCCATGGAAATGTTGGCCACGAGCCCGATGGCAAAGGTGAGAGCCCGGCTAGGCTGGGGTAGAGGCGTGAGATAGGCCAGGGTGTGGAAGAATCTAGAAGCTACGAAGACCCGGAAATGCCAAGCGGCGGCGAAGACGCTAGGTCCGGTGGTCACGTACAGGAGACCCATGATCAGAAAGGGGACGATGTTCTCCAGGTCGTTTCGATGACACCTGGGCACGAGAGTAATAAAGGGGTTCAAGATTGATTAAAGGAAGTAAATATTTAAGTGTCTGGACATCATGTATCATTCTTTTTTGAAAGCTGTTCGTTTAGGTACACGCGTGTAGGCCAACAACCGTTTCACTACGGCGTGCGTAAGTTTCGAGGTAAATATGATTCCACTATGCTTCCAAGGCCGAACCTATGATTTCTAAGACAGACTTCTATACCTTAGGTAATCAGTCTTAAAATTAATGGCAATAAAAACTTACTTGGTTATGTAGGGAACCCAAGTGCGTCCTCAGTGTTCAACTGTCTAATTCAACTTTGTGATTGAAACCATCTACAATAAAAAGTTAAGTTTGGGGTCGCGACCTTCAGGCTCACCCTCTTTTCCATTTTTAGCTTTGAGCAAGAGAGGGCGCATTAATTTTCTGTAGATATTTCTCTCTATTTTGTAGGGAGCTTGGCTCTGGCCATGCTCCAAATGTTATTCAATAGTTTCATAGAGCTATCATCGAGTATTGTTCTGTTTTAAAATCATATTGTTATCAGACAAAAATTGTCATTTTTAGGTAAGATTGAGTCCTTATAAACTTTTGTGCGGCCAGCCTCGGGTGGTGTTGACCTTTCGCCCTTTAAGTGACTGCGCATTGTGTATTGTGTATTGTGAGCTAATTGGACTTTTGGAGGATTCAAAATAGTACAGGAGATCATTTTATATTTTTGACGTCATATTATGGTTTTTACTTTTGGAGTATTTCGGTGAATGCTCGTCCTTTTTAAATAACAGGAGCGCGCCGTATCGAGTCTCTCGATGAGCTTGCAGCACGTGCTTGGCAAAAATGGCGCGGCGATATCGATCACCCCTGGGAACGAGGCTGGTATAAGGCTTTTGGCATCAGGCAGTGCCAGTACTTGTTTTGGGGCGTCATTCTGTTCGTGTGTAACGTAAGTCCTCTATAAGCTCCACTTGATACCAGAAGCCCATTCCAGTTACATTGAGCTAGGTTTTCCTTATGCAAAGAAAGTTAAATATTTGGACATGGTTTTGTGACTTTCTTCAAAGACTTGAGGACCTCTCAGAAATACAAATGTCTGTCATAAGAAATGTTTTTTGAACCGTGAAGTGGGCAGCGCCGTATCTAGGGTAAAATTGTAGGGTGGCACAAGGGGATGCACCATTTTTTCTAGGGGGTGGACACATCTGGTCAAGTTTCCCTTTATCTTTTTTAAAATAAAAATCCCCATTTCCGCGCCTTTTTCAAATGTAATTTACTATTTTTTTTTTGATAATCTGGCGTTAGTGTAAAAACAAATCATTCTGCGTGTAAATGGAAAAAGGTCAAACAACGTTGAACATTAAAACTCTGGAAGTTTCCAACCGATAAGTCCAGATTGCATATGAAGGCACGGGGGGGGGGGGCACGGACATCAACTGGGGCACGTGCTACCCCTCCCCCTTCTGGAAGTGTGTTATCTGTTGGTAAAATTACCCACAAACGTATAGGCTACGCTTGCTCCAGATCCGCGCAAACTTTGGGCATGCAGCAGGTGTACAATCTCGTTTGACGCAATGACTTACGAACAGGATAGCTCAATGGGGTGAACTAAACACACTAATCCGAATGTGCAAACTTCTATTGCGTAACGCAAACCTGGAGATTATCTCACGCCAATCAGCCATTAACAAACAATGTTGCATGCTTTATCAGTGGCATTTGAAGACGTTTTTATGTTTTTCCATTTTGAATAAAGAGCATCGACTTTGTGTTGAAAATAGTTCAGGGTGACATTCTGTGCAAAAAAAAAACACCCATCAATTTTCGGGTGTTTTTCGTGCTCGTTTTAATTTTGTATACAACACCACTTTATAACGTTAAACAAGGTCCAAAAAAGAGAATTCCTCAATAATACCGAGTTGTTTTATAGCATGCATGTTTTTGCTACGCATTGAATAGGCCTATCTAAGACTAATTCTACCTCTATATACTGTTTCAGTGCGAGGGATTAACCTTCCGAAACAGCTTGAAAACGTAGGCATTTGTTTTGTAGGTGACTTGGTTAACAGAAGGCAAACTCTTTATCTCAATTAAATCTCGCTTAACGATTTTAGATCAATGTGGGAAATATTCCCAACTCCAACAGAACAAACTAGTACAATTACAAACCTCAGAGCTCGTTCGACACCGTCGTCATTCCTTACGAATTTCTGCTTCCCACTGGCATCCTCAATGTTCGCAAATACCTTTAGAAAAGGATGAAATAGTATTTAGCGATAACAGCCTTGCATCAGTGTCCGGGGCCAACTTGATGGTAAAATCACCGAGTCACTGTAATTTGGCTCATGGCGAAAACTCTTGCATATGATTGGAGGCTCAGTGGACAATATTAATTACCTTCCTATGCATGGAATAACTAACTACGAGGTCTTCTTCACAGTTGATGAGACCATGAGACCTAACTTGGGCTTGTTCTGACCACTTGGGCCACCACACGTCCTTCATTCATGCGTGGAAGAAAGAATAGTACAAATGTAACGGGTCCCATAAAACAATTTAATTATTATGACCATGGCATTTCTCCATGCATGGTTTGACATGAATCATAAACTAAGCTTACCTTACGTGTTAACCTCATACGGCTAACGTATAGCGACAGGCACATCATCTTTAAAGTGACAGCGACTGCGTAAGTAACATACAACCGAAAAATTGGGTTGTCTAAACTCAAAGCGTGTTGGGCGTCCATGTTGTCCGTTGCTCTGTGCACTGGTTTGTGGTCTATAACATCATTCGTATTGTCCCAACACCGAGTGTTTGCACAGAGATTACATAAGGATTGGCTCCTGTATCAAACTGAGCGGTATCGAATGAGCTCATTTCACTTATAAAAGCCACTTTATTGTGTTCCCAAAAGTATTTATGTGGTTAATCGCTCCCCACAAAACCCGTAGATCATAACACAAGGGTACGAAGACTTGTTATAAAATGTTTAACCATCTGAAAGCTCACAGACTGTAGAGAACAAATAGCCTTCTTCCAGAAAAAAAAGTCAGAATTTTTAAACTGTCAGAGAAAACAGCATTTGAAGATCTCTAAGATTACTGCTGCTTAAAATACTTAACAAAATAAACCATAAGACCACCACGACAGAATACAAAATACACCAAGTGAGCTTACTTGAGTAAAAAAACAATAATGTTTAATGTACCAATGTACAATGTGAAGATAAAAACAAATTATCATAAGGTAAAATAAGGGTCGTATCACCTGGTGATAGATTTGTCAAAATTAACAAAACAAAACAAAACATAGCAATGCTGTTTAAACCCGTCAGCCCTTCTACAAAATAATGACTAAACCATGTTCCTATACCTGAGTCGACCTTGACATCTGACCTGTAGAATTGAAATTTACCGCCGTGTTCTAGACCTGTGACCAGTATTGGACGGTCGGTAACTACATAATATGACCCGTTAAATGAATATTGGGACGGTGGACTGTCTAGTTCAATTGCTTTAAGATTCCTCAAATATGGCTACTTCATGGATAGATAGATTTCACACTCGTAATACCCACGCGAATGATTTTCCTTGCGGACCGACACACCATGTCAAGTTTAGTTAACTCCGAACAGTCCACCTGTAGCCATGCATTACAACAACTAAACAACCAACTGTATTAAGGCAAAAAGCAACAGAAGGAATCACACACGTCATTGGTAATCGTTCACGACAGGAATGCAATAAAAAAACGGGTACCACTTTGCATCCGTCACGTTTAATTTATAGCAGTTCTTCCAATGGTTGTAATTGTCTTAAATTCCTGAAAATACCCGAGTGTTTCTAATACTGAAAATAGTTTGAGGTTAGATTCAGTGGGTGTTTAAATAAGAATTAAATCTCTCTAAAATTTATATTATTTTACAAAACGTTATCTGCCGTTTGTTCAAATATATAGGAGCACTTTAATTGATTTACTCTAAAGAAAAAAAAAGAAGAAAAACCCAACCCGACAATGCACTCTTCCTTGTAGACACACCGAAAACTAATAATTCTAATTCACTCTAAACATTCCTGTGGCAGAATACTCTGCTGTGGGTCCAAGGGAGCCTAACCAATTATTGGTCAGTAGGCCTATGACAAGGAATCCGTGTTAAAATGATCCAGACTGGGTCAAACTGACGCAAATTTGAGCTAAATTTACAATTTAAAAATAAAACAGTTCCGACAGAGCCTAGAAATGGGTCACGCCCCTTGGACAAGAGATCCGGATAAATTCTGAGGAGGAAGTTTTTAGAGTGTTCTAAACTTTTTATGACTACCGTTAACGATATAAATATTATGATACACATGAAAAAATATAATAAATTCATGAATTGTTTGTGTTATTTGAAAATTGGGAAGAGAAATATTAATTACTATTATTTTAGGGCACGTCATATACTAACGAATGATTTAAGTAATTTAATTTATATACTACTACCCACAGAGATCCTTGTCATGTGATTGGTGGAACACGAGTCTCGTGATATCCATTATTTTGCAATAATATAGTTACTGCTGCGACGCCCTACAATTTGATAAAATTTGACGCTTCGCAGCGTCGTTCCCAAAATAAATCGTCCCCGCTAGTTTGTCCGAACAAGGCAGGGTCGTGTCACTGCGGACGAGGTTGGTGTCTATACTGTCTACATGGGGGCGTCCATGCGTTGTTTAAGTAAAAAAAAGTGTTTGGGTGGACGAATTTCAGAGTCTGTATTGTGTTTATTGTGAGCAAATTTCAAATGGCAAGGATCCTATATGGGAGTTATTGTTGAATGCATTTCGTTCATACATTGTCGCAGAATATTATCACTTAGAGAAATATGGCTGTTCCATTTTACTTGACTTCGCCTCGTGAAATGGAATAGTCCATTAATTCACTTTGTGATTATTCTACGACAACACACCGCTAGTCCTGCATTTTCAGTAATGCTGTTAGTGTTATGTTTATCAAAATCCCGGCAGCTCAAATGAGTGCATGTATTTCAATCCACTTTCACAAGACATTCCAAGATGGGTCTCCTTAGAGCATGCCGTTCATGAGGACCTGAACCCCCATGGAAATGTTGGCCACGAGCCCGATGGCAAAGGAGAGAGCCCGGCAGGGCTGGGGTAGAGGCGTGAGATAGGCCAGGGTGTGGAAGAATCTAGAAGCAACGAAGACCCGGAAGTGCCAAGTGGCTACGAAGATGCTAGGCCCGGTGGTCACGTACATGAGACCGAGCGCCAGGAAGGGGATGATGTTCTCCAGGTCGTTTCGATGACATCTATGAGATATCATGAAATCAGGAAGAGAGAACTATTAATTCAATGGTTGCTTTTTAGTCCTATCGTACCTCCACAAAAGTCGCCGATATTTAATACGGTACGATCAACGATTGGGGACGAGTTGACTCGTGCTGCACAAGCTTGTGTACAGATAATATGGATTGTACACTATCCAAATCAGTGCTTTATCAGCATAGTAACATTATATCCATTTGCTCATTGACAAAGGACTTTGCACCGCATTGTTGCAAATGATTGAACATGATTTAACCTTATGTTGTTTGCATCTCTTTTGTTGAACAAACACCTTGAACTTTTTTCTTGAGAGATTAGAGGGAGTTCTTTATGATCTTAACCAGTGGCATAATCAGACATGTATTTTTTCATTTGGGGGCAAGCATGCAGGGCCAAAGACGAATGGAACCATTCAGTTGTGCATTTTCGATCTCATTTAGGGGGCGGGGGGAGCAAGGGATTGAGCGGAGGGGCTGCAGCCCCCTGCCAAATCCCCCACTGATAAATATCTAAGCTATCAAGGGGAATTAAGAAATATGCCCAACCCAGCGTAGAGCTTTTTATATTGTCAATAGCTAAGGCAAAACTACATGTTTGAAGCTTTATTTCAACTTAAAGGCAGGGTATGCTTTTGGTAATTGTCAAAGACCAGTACCCTCAATTGGATACCAGCATAAGCATACAATAACTTACCTGAAATGGTTATCAAAATTGCAAGAAAACATTGGAAGAAAAACACACTTGTTGCACAGAATCATGTGCTTTCAGATGCCTGAGAAAGGCTTTATGCCTGAAGCCTTTCTCAGATTTAAATTTTTAGGTGACAAATTACCTCTTTCTCTGAAACTACATTACTTCAAAGGGAGTCGTTTCACAATGTTTATAATATCAACAGCTCTCCGGTGCTCTGTACCAAGTACGACTTTATTATCATAATTTGTGGAGCTCGGAGTGATACCAAAAGTACACCCTGCCTTTAAATTAATTTTCTGAACGAATGCTGACAAAAGTAAAACAAATACTTTGTAAATATTTGCAAATGTATAACCGGTAAAAGTTCTTAGGCAAAAGACAAATGTATACCTGTATTAAAAAAAAACATTACAAAACGTTAACACACAAAACCGTGTCTGCCAATATATACCTTTAAAAAAACCTGGTTACGTCTTAGTAAAATGTAAGGATAAACACACCTTAAAGCTCGGTCCACATCGTCATCCGACCTCACATATTTATCTTTGCCATGAGCGTCCTCCAGATTCATAAATACCTAAATGACAAAATTAACATTAATGTTTATCATAAATAATGTATAATAAAATACACCACTGAGAAGCAAAAAACACACAACAGACTTAGCCATGGGTGAATGATAGTGGTAGTGTGAGGGGCAGTATATAGGGGAATTATTTGGGGGTAATTATGCATTTGATGCAGCACACCTTGTTAGGCCGTTATGGCTCTCTCTTGAAGATCGGTCTTATCGTAATGGCGACTAGAGTGATCCCTGTTAACAGCCAAACAGGTGGGTTAGCCTTTGATGATAAAAACGTGCAATTTGGCACACAGTCAGGGATGCTCTATGATTGTCATGAGAATGAGGTATGGCTACAGTATTATTAGAGCCATCGCAGATTTGTCCTTTGCAATTTTGCATGGGTGTTCAAAATGGCTGCAGTTCAGATGTCCACAGGACAAATCTGCGATGGCCCTGTAGTAACCAATATCTTTCTCCTGAAATGGCCTATTCCAAATTCTAAGTTGTAGACCGTCATATAGGGATATGATAATAATTGAGGGGTCATCAAAGACACAATCCCAACGTTCCAACAGGAATGCAGCCTTGTGGGTGTTTTACTACTGGCAGATTCCTTTCGTTTTGACTATAGTTTTATAGGTCAGGACTTTATAAAAACGGCAGTATCGAAATAGCTTTACCTTTCTTGTTACTCTCAGACGACCAGCATGCAACGAGAGGTACATCATTTTCAAAGTAACGGCAGCTGCATAGGTTGTGTACATCCGGAAAACGGGATTGTCTAAGCTCAAAAGAGAAGCCGCCATGTTGACAGGTGAATCGGGGGTGATCAACTGCTTCGTCTGTTATTTTAAACGGCAAATCTGGGTTTCGTAGATTGTGAGGCTTTGGCTGCTACACACTGTCAAGAGCTAATTTCGTCCTGCCAGCGAGGTCAGATGTCCTTGCTCAACTAATCCACTCTGAAGATAGTGCTAGCTCTTCAGTGTACATGTATATAATTATATGGTATCTACGTACCTCCACGGTATAATGTAACAGGATTTGAAGTGCCCATTCTTTATTTATAGACACACAATGATGACCTTCAGTGCATTGTTGTCTGCACGCAAGCGTGCACATCCGCCACATGTATTGTTGCCTATACACAGTGGAAGATCCGGGTTTGGTAGAAAACGTAAGCTTGCAATGAAATACTGAATTCCCCCTTCCTCCCAGAACCACAGAAGACAAACAATTAGGCCTACAAGTACGGTTACCCGAAGTAGTTTACGAACTCACTCAATTGCTGCTTGTTTTTTCTTGGGTGTTTTCAATTTGGGCGACTAATTTTGTCATAAATTTGGAGCTCCCTTACGGAAAACCAAAACAAAAACAAAACTATCTAACTGGCCACTAAAAAGAAGACGGGACTCGATCGAGGGGCCGGTAACCAAACCTAAACGAAGCACCCAGTTGATGTATTTCTACCTCCATGATTATAATAATTCATACACATATATTTTACGAAAAAATGATCAAAAAACCACAGCATCACGAGTGGTTGTTGTGGATAATTTTTTTGTTCCTATCCAAGTTAAGTTATTTCCAATATAAAAACCATACCTCTCAGTCTCGGCTCGGTACACAATGGGGGAAGTAACTAGTTTCTTCCTCCATGGGTACACTAAGCGAATGGGAAAAAGCCCCCCCCCCCACCAAATCCGGCTGGACAAGTTGCACGATATGAACTTAACTTCATATAGTTTAAACCTATATTATACATCAGTATTCATAATCACTGAGCATATTTACGGTATACAATAACGATTAAAATATAATTTTAAAAAGCTAGCACACTTTTTGAAAAACAAAATTCGGCCTATACATTGACAAGTTATCCTGAGAAAAATTTCGGTTTTGTATTGCTCTAATTTTGAAAAGAAAAAAAACCCTACAGAAAATAAGCTTTTACTTATTATGGGAAAAACTAAATTAACAAAGTTGTTTGCAACTTGTTTATTTACCCACAGACCTGCATGCAAACATTGTTGGCCTACAGTTTCGATCCTTACCAGAATCTTGCTTTAAAGCAGCGAGGAACCCGTTGTTTGCAACGTCGGCAAATGCTGACAACCTTTTCCATGCATAGGTTAGATGGTTTGATTATCACTTTCAACGATTTTTTGTTTATCCAAGTGTTGTTGTTGTTGTTTTGACAATGTCGAGTTATTGACAGGGTTAATTTAAGCTTACTTAGTTGCTTAACTATTCCAGTTTTATATTTTGGTTTCATCTACCTTTTACAATTGATATACCGAATTTGTACACAAAGGGTGCTTGACGAGTTTTCTCCTGCCCCCTCCTAACCAAATCACGACCCCTGTTGACTGACTCCCCCTCCTAGGACGTGTGGAATGGTCCAGCTTAGGATATCATGGCATATGAGCTGACCAGGAAGACAATGGAACAGCGATACCACTGCAGGGTTTTAGAGGCTAAACAAATTAGGGGAAACATTGTTTTGGAAAAGGCCAAGCATTGACATGTAATGTTATAAACCTAAAACAAAAACATAAATTGTGATAAAACTTTCACATTTTGATTCTCCCAAATAAGGATGGGATTTTATTGTACTCTTCCACAAACCAATGCCCCTTTAAGTTATTTAAACCTTAATAACGAAGCAATGTCATGTGTAAAACAAGAAGATAAATATTATGCTTTTGATTTGTGCATATATTGAGCCGGACAACAACAAAGAGTCCCTCTACCAGTTTTACACAAAAAAAGTTCAATTGGAGCCGTGTAAGCCAAAAAACTTTAATTTCAGAACAAATTTACAATACAATGTAATCATTGATATACAACGTTTTGTTTCTCCTAGGTGATGACATTTTGATCGGTGCCTGGGCAGTTTGTTTTCCTAATATTTAAAAGCACAACGGAAAAATAACCACGAAATACACATAACCACGTAATCATTTTAAACCTGATATATTACCACTCTTGTATAAAATACTAAAATTAACATTTGTGCTTTTACGTGGAAGCACTTTTTACAAATCACTTTTTTTCATTGCCACCTTCTGATTATGTATGCACGTTATGTGCAAGTTTGCCTATAAGGGAACAACCACAGCTATACAAAACATGGTAAATATGTGAATTCTAAGGCCGAGGTCACAATTAAATAGTTCAAGTTCTTCAAACCGTTGACTGGAACTGCTTTGATTAATCCAAACCTGGGTTGGGCGAGTTGCGACAACTGGCGGTTAGAAGCCATTTTCGGTCCCAAAAAACATATGCGCATACAGGGTGCAAGACTAGTCTGCACATTGGGTAGTTGTGCTACATTTTGAGAAAAAAATGGCGTCCAGCAACCACGTGACCGAATAAATTAATCCCTCCATGTCACAACTCTCTCAATAGACAGCTCTGATCCAAACTAATTAAATTGTTCTACTGAACTACACTCTTTTTTAGGGCGGTAGGGGAGCCGCCATTTTACACAAACACATTTCAGGATTCGTTGCAAATGTAACATTTTTTTAGCAGTTTGTTCCAATGGAACTTATGCGTTGACGTTGACGTCATACTGCCGCCATCTTTAGAGGTAAAACGGTGATGAAATGGAAAACGCAAATTTATGTATGCATGATTAACCTCATTTTGACCTCTAAATGATGGTACCCCACCGCAATGACAACAGCAGCGCAAGTCTATTATGATTTGTTTTGAATGCTTCTAGGAAAGTTTCAATAACAAATTGACCACAAATAAACTCACGAAGTGTATACTTTAGTGCTCTCCAGTTATCAATTATGTCTCTCCCCACTCAAAATTACCTCAGCCTACTGAGTATTCTGTTGAAATAAGCTTAAAAAGACTCACTCATCCACTGTAAGGGTTTATTTTTATAGTGCAGCCTATATAGTGGTAGTACATTTACATTTGTACACTGTAAGTTGTAAAAAAAAAACTTGTATGGTGGGAGGTTCTGAGAAAGAAACTGAGCCAACCAGGTTTTTT
>CM021540.1:12220701-12237473 GCA_010994315.2 Pisaster ochraceus | reverse complement strand
AAACATAGACCGTATGCACATGACGTCATTTGACTGAGCAGGGCGATGTCGGTTAGAGGTCAAAAGAAGGCTGTTCATTGGCTCACAAGATGTGCGTTCTTCATTGTTTCGTCGTAGTTTTACCTCTAAGATGGCGGCATAATGACGTCAATGCATAAGATCCATTCTCCTGGATCCGCACGCTGGCAAGTTGATTAGGCACATTCTTTATCTGACAATGTACGCAAATTCCAAATTCCAAAATCATCAACGCAGATCTACGACGGTAACATTATGCTTAGCAGTTAAAACATATGAAGAACGACGGCAAAGGACTCTAATTGAAGACCCACATTAACCTGATTCCTCCTGACATTTGAGACAAAAAGTTTGGGAAAATAGAACATGAAACGCTAGGGTGATAGCACTATGTCAAACCGTGGTTAGCAAATCTAATTTGGGTTATTTTCGCAAATATCACATGTCGTGAACTGGTCTGAAATGGGTGTACGATTCCACCATCCCGTGTGTATCACGTGATTCGACTGTGGGACCTCGAGCATATAGACAGAATCATAATAATGACAAAAGTACACCATTAATGGTATCTCATGGTCTGCTCAGGGTACCTGTATGGAGGGGCGGGGCAGAGGGGGGGGGGTGATGATAGGATGAGCTGCATGTATAATTTAAAAGACCAGCATGAACACCAACAGCCAAAGCAGCATAAACGGTTAACAGCAAGTAAGAGCAGCATCAGCACACTGCAAATCCTGGGGTGTTAAAATTGACACCAAAAAGAATCAACATTTACATCATAGGGTGTTAAAATAACACTGATTTCTGCCAACACAGTTACATTGGTGTTATTTTAACACCGTAAGATGCTGATTTTGATTCTCTCTTCTCCCAGGGTGTAAATTTTAACACCCCAGTAAAGGCAATGCGCCAACAAAAATAGCAATAATATTAAAACTACAGCAGCAACGTCACAATTAACAGCGCCAGAAACAGAACTAACAACAGCAACATCAAGAGGTAGTGTAGTCAAAGCAGCAGCATCGCCGTTCAGCAACAGCAGTATGTTTCAACAGCAGCAAAAACAGTAATACAGCACCAGCAAAAGCAAAAAGAATCATCATTAACAACATCAACTGCCATTGTCAATAATTGTTAGCAATACAGCAACGTCAACAATCAAAGCAGTAGCAACTGCAGCAGCCTCAGTACAGCATTAATTCTATGGTATTACCAACAACATTATGTAAAAACCACAAGCACAGTAAGAAGTTTTGACGTGTATCCAGTATGAATAACGACGCCAATTTGCCTCTCAAAAAAGCCTCTAGATACTTTTATCAATGAAATAATAGCTTCGTGCAGGCAAGATGATGGTATTACCAAATTATTTATTTTATCGGTGAACTGAATTCATGATTGGTTTAAGGCAAACCATATATCTCATAATCCCGGCCTGGACAAATTGTGAATAACAAATCTAGGCTGGTGGCTGCAAGGTGGCAAGCCCTGTACAAATACACACCTTATAATACACTTGACCGTAAATTTTCTGCATGCAAACGAATTACGGGGAACGTGCGTGTCGCCGCGTCCACCATCCCCCGGGACCCGGTGTTTCGAGACAACGGACGGTCAACTTGGCAGACCGAAGACGCTAAGAAAACACACTCTGGACACAAAATCAACGATGTAATGTTTGACAAGGATTCCCCAAGACTGCATGATACGCACCTAGAGATACTCTGCGGTGAGATAATCCATAATTGATTACACCCTCTCCGAGTTGTTCATTTACAAAGAGACAAGGAGTTTACCCCCCTCCCCAATAAGGGGGGGGGGCGGGGGAGACGAAAATATAAGAAAAATAAATAAAAAACAATAATAAGTAAAAAATAAATTAAGAAGACAACAAACAAATACAGAAATAAATTAACAAACAAATAACTAAATAACTAAATAAATAAATTAACTAATTAATAAATTAATAAACTTATAAATTAATAAATTAATAAATTAATAAATTAATAAAATAATAAATTGATAAATTAATAAATTAATAAATTAATAAATAAACAAACAAAATAAATACATAAATAAATGAATAAATAAATAAATAAATAGATAAATTATTAATGTGAAACTGTTGTATTGTTGTCTGGTTGTTGTTGTTATTGAACAAATGAAGCTCTATAGCGTCAACAAATATGAAGAGCTTGTACAAGACTGAAAAGACAACTATTTATTTACATGAACAAAATAGGAAATATGAAATTTGAACACACACAAATAAATAATTAAATAACAACAACAAAACAGGCCTCAATTAAATCCAAATGTAAAACAAATAAAATCGAGATATAGGGTAAATACAGGACTAAGAATAAAATACATAAATAATGTAGACAACCAACTTTCAAATTAAATGATAAAATCAAATAAATATTTTTTTTTTAAATGTCAACAGTCAAAGTAAAAAAAAAACACCACAGGGATCATTCCAAGGATCAAAATTAGAAAAGGTGAAACCAAATAAATGTATAAACCAAAAGCACAGCATGTTCAGGAAGCCTGATATATTATTTTATCATATAAAAATCTAGTTTAAAAAGACGAAGCTAGATTAAGAAAATCCCTGTGGAGGATGTGACTCTGATGTGCTCTGAGATTTGTCAGGTTTATAAGAAAGCATGACTAAATTCATTAAAATGAAAAATATACCAAGATAAAATTTCCAGAAAAAAGAAAACCAAAGCAGGTTCAAAAGTCCTCGGTTCGAACCATTAATTCTCATCTGATATAGCCGTAGGGTGCACACGTAGTACACTGAAACACATTAAATATAAAGAGCTGTTGTGATATCAGCGCGTGTCGCCGTTAAATTGAGGTATTACCAGGGGGAAATGCAGCAAGTGTGAACAGGGATACCGGGTTGAGGCGTCGTCGAAATCATTCAGTGTGAAATGGACGGCAAGCCCGTGAAAGCCACTTGTAGATCGCGACGCCTTCTCCCTCTTCGCTCTCCATGACTTACTCCGTGGTTTGCTTTTTTTTTGTTGCCTTCAGATATCCTGCATCGTGATGAATATTTTTGGCAAAAAATTGGAATTGTAATCATGCGTTGTCCGATAATGGGTTCCCGCGAATTCGTCTTGTAGATTTCCTTGTCTTCATTCTTGCTCTTCATTCACATTGACTCGATGGTACCTAGATAGTGTAGGTGTTAGGGTGCTTTGGGAAATAATTCTCTCCGACTCAATCAGTTGGAAAACAAACCCCAAAAGAATCAAAACGTAGCTTCACCCACCTGTATTGCAATTAAAGATACGGTACGATACTGTCAAACGACCAGGTTAAACACAATTTGAACTCAAAGCTATAGGGCCCATATTTTATTCAAATTTAGACCAGCGTCAACTGTCCGTAAAATATATCCGTCTGAAATATTTAGTGCGAGAAAATGTCACACCCTTCGTTTTTTAACGTAATTATTTTGTTGAGCAATTGTATTGGCCTTTTTAAGATTTGGTGCCACTGTATTGCTTGTTTTGACAAATTTACGTAACAATTTGCAGACAAATTTACGTAAACCTAGTAGTGTCATAGTATTCTGTCCACCATATCTCAAAATGGCCTTTTTCTTCTTCTTTGTTACTTTTTTATGTGTCACGAGTTATAGGCCAATGTGTTGACTAGCCCTGCTTTTTGAAACCGTTTGGGCGCATCCATGTCTGGGCTAAAAACAATGTTAGAAAACTCAAAACTACATGTGTAGGCCTTTTGTACGGCTCTTTGCAAACGGCCATTCTTCTTATGCGAACCAAAATACATGTCGCATGTGTGAACGTACAATCTGTAAAAACTCAACCGTCCGTGTGTGTTGGGGGTCAGTTTTAACGCGCGCTCGTACACCGTAGACCAGCCCTGTGTCACAGTCACTCTGTATGGACACTCTGTCCTGTCTATTCTGTACACTTAAAGAAAAACCTATTCTTCAACACTGTAAAAACACTGTGTGGACGTGTGTAAGTCCACATAGTGTTTCAAGTTCCTAAATTAAGTGGACCTCTTGTGTTCTCAGGTTCACACTTCGTGTGTAGTGTTAATGTACTGTGCAATGACGCAAACATTTCGCTTAAAACAGATCAATCTAGCCATTGTTAAAACAAATTTTGGTATTTCCTTTGATTTGCGATTTATTAAGCCTTGCAGATCTTTAATATGTTAAATCCACATCCCTAAACCAACGATGAACAACATCTTTAACATGTACCTATATACTAATGACAGAAAGTATTTTTATTCACACTGGAAAGTCATGGGGAAAGTGGGCGTCCGGGGGCTAAGGGAAATTAATGTTATCGGCATGAAAGGTAGGCATTGGCAAATAAAAAAGCCTTACTTTTAATACACTCGCTTCTATATTTACACTGAAACTTCCCACATTTTCACGCGTATTTTTGAACATTTTCCTTTATATGGCCCACACTGATCAGCCATAGACAGTTCCAGGACATTTCACATAGGCTAGCGGAAGGGAGTTAGCATTAAGCAGCCTGTTAGACGACGAGAAAATAACGAAATTGTTCGTTGACATTTTCACATGATTTAAGACTTCAACTCGTCTCATCTGACAATAATAATTTCCGTGGTGGTGACAACTCGAATAAGTCTATTATAGGACTGTCTTACCTTTAGCCTGGACTTTAACGGGACAAGCTCCTTAGAGACAAGGTAATGTACTTTTCCCTCTTCTTCTTTGTAATTTCTTGGACTAGATAGAGCTTTGAGTGTTTTTATGAACTGAGACCATGGGAGCTTCTTCTAGTACACGAGTGCGACGAGCCAGTAGTGACCTGACGCATGGACGCCGCCGGCCGCCATTGCGTTCGTCCTCGGGGACTTTCTTAAAAACAGGTAGGCATTCCCCGATCAATTAATCTCTTGGATTAGCATTAAAAGCTGAATATATTACTGAAAATCTCTACCCCTTGTAATAGTAAGAGTGGATAATTTGGTGACTTAAAGGCTGGGTGTAATTTTTGTAATTACTCCACAAGTTAATGACCATAAAAACTTACTTGGCAAAGAGCACTGGAGAGCTGTTGATAATTATTAAACAACATTTGTCACATACAATCCACTTTAAAGTAATGTAGTTTTAAAGAAAGAGGTAATTTTTCACACCCAAATTTGAGTTTTAGATGAAGCCTTTCTCACTGCATCTAAAATCATACAATTCTATGCAACAAGGGTGGTTTTTTTTCTTTCATTATTTTCTTGCAACTTCGATGACCAATTGAGCCCAAATTTTCGCAGGTTAGTTATGTTACGCATTATGTTAAATGGGATACACCAAGTGAGTGTAGGGCCTACTGGTCTTTAACAGTTACCAAAAGTATACACTGCCTTTATAAAGACAACAAACAGGGCTTGTAATCGGTGACAAAAGAATGTTGTTTTGTTGGTTTTCATTTTGAAAGCTCACTGATTAGTGAATTAACACCTGTACCAATCATCCAGAAAAAAATCACCCGTACGAAACAATGGCAAACATGAGAAAACAGCATTTTAAGATCCTCAGGACTAAATCACAAAATGCATAGTCTACTTTGGTTACAGTAACTCTTGTACGCAGATATTTACGCAACTGTTTGTGGCAATAAATAATATGTACGATGTCCCTTCAAGGCCATCATACACAAGCGTTCCTGAAAAATTATGATCGTGGGGAAGAAAAATTAAAAACTTAAACACACCGAAATTTGTTTTCGTTTTGTTCACTAAAACGCAAACTTTTAATTTGACAAAGTTTTCACAGGCTGGTTGTAGGGAGAATGTGAATAAAACTACCACCCCCGAACCCCCCCCCCCCCAACAACAACAACAACATCAGCAGCAGCTGCAGCAGCAACGACAACAACAATCCTTTAAAAAAAAACATAAAAATAAGAAATACATTATATTTTCCACATCAGTTCGATTTTTTTTTTTTTTTAACGACCGCGTAAATGCATGTATTATAATAATGTTAGATATATACTACATTGGTCATGAAACCAGACAATCCCCTGCGCTGCAACCCGAGGGCCTGAACAAAAACCGTCAGGAAAACATGATGAAGTCATGTTCAGTTTTAGATGTTCAGCCAAATGAGGACATCCTTACATGCTGGAACTCAAACCCGCAGGCGAGTCTCGTGTCCAGGTGGAAATCGAACCGGAACCCTCATGAATGATGCTCAGGGAACGACAACTCACGCACCCCACATGGGCACGACAATGACATTTTGGAAACGATGTTATATAACAAGAAACAATTTGTTCCCAAAACAAAGTCGATAACTTAATATTTTTTTGACAGCCATATCTGTCTCACGGCTGATGTTGATATTTTCAGTTTTCTTCATCCCATGGATTGTCATAATATTTGTTTGACTTTTCTAAACGCACTTGCACTGCTCCGCAGGTGACACCCACAGGCTACGTTCGTGCTGTCCGTTCATTCCACGCTAAATACGCGAGCACTCAAGTGGGCATCCCATACCTAATACTGCACGTTAATTAGAAACGACACTTAGTTATTGTGTACACGACCACCCAAGCCATCCGAACGGGTTTTAAATCTTCTGGAGCAAAAACAACGGCTTTGAAACTGTGTGATTCAATTAATTTGGTGACCGAAATAGTGGCCCAGTTAAAGAGATTGTGCAACGCTGGTTTTTCAGAATTGGAGTAGATATTGTTTATGAAAAAAATCATGCATTATCAAAATTATCCGATGGACAGTGCACTGAAAGAGGTGTTTTGCGGCGTAATAGCAGGAATGGTGCCCTGAGAAATTGTAAATAACATAAATAATTGGCATAGCGCAGGTATCTGCTAATTTGGAAGCTCGGTGCGCATAATCACGATCACCATGCCAAGTATGAAGCACATCAAGCTAAATCAACCACAGGAACCATCTCTGCCTTTATGGTACCAATTTACCCCTGAGTGAAGAGATGCAAATACAGTAAAGGGTCTTGCTCAAGGACTCAAGTATCATGACCGGTAATCGAACCCACCCCGATATTATGATCATGAACTTGAATAGTGCACTGGGCCGCTCAGTCACGACACGCTGCAACTATTCTACCTGGATTATTGCCATGTGCTAGAATAATCGTTTTTTCAGTTTTACAAATTGAAACATACTCACACGAACGTGCACACAATTCCTGACAACTCATGAACCAAAATCTGACAAATTAATTTAATGAAAATGCTCAAAGCCTGTAAGCAGAGTGTTTTTGCTTATGGCGGCCCTTAGCACAGTTTCTATTTCATATAGACCTAAACACCACTTTACCGTTTCAGCAAAACAAAAGGCACGCTAGAAACTTCCAGCAATTCTTGTCAGCCGACGAGAGATGCCGTCAAATCCTTTCATCGTTTATTAAAATGATATTTTCTGCTACAGTAGGCACAAAACCGCAACTAGTAAACACCCTATGACAGTTAAAAGGTAGTTTAGTTTTACATCATTGATTTCTGGAAGAGTAAATTGTTTACTGTCCTCTGGATTTCAAGGAAACACTCAATCCCTTCAACGTGTGAGCATTCACAAAATCAGGTGAAAAACACTGTGTTTTGTCAGGGATTTGTGCACGTTTCAAGCATGCCTGAGGCAATAGCAACACGCAATGCTGATTTCACTAGGTCTTTAAGTGCCGTTTTTCTCTATTTTGACAGCATTTCAGACGAAAATATTTCTTTCGAGGATTGATAATGGTATGAACTTTATACTCAGTGAGCTTTCAGAATGAGACCAATGTTATTGTTTTTTTCCCAGATAATTACCAATCGTATACTGTAGCAGCCCAAAGGGACATATTCCCCACGAACGCAGTATTCTCTCTGTACAAATAAACACTGATGTTGATAGTACAGAATAACACGAGGATACTGCGTAACCTCGTCTTGAAATCTTGAGTGGCATTGAGCCCCATGAAGAAATCCCGAGCTCAGAAAAACAGCTGGCTTGTCACCACACTTGACAATCAAGTCCAAGACTACTATCATGGTTAAAATATCTGCACATGTAGGACTGACATTTTGCCCACCGAATACGAATCAACAATGCTATATAAAAGCAAACTGGGAAATTTGTATAGCGTATCGAATAGTTGTTTTCAACCGTAGAAGCAGCCGGAAAAAAAAAAGCAAAATATATGTTTTCTACCATTGTTTATTAAAGTTAGTAATTATATTGCTTTGTTTTAAATTCTTCACAATTATGATCATTATCAAAACGCAGAATACGAGAAGCTGCAGGAACTAGTCAACAATACCAAATCATTGTTTGTGATAATCCCACAGAAAGGAACACAGCCATTCAAAAGTGAGCCCAATTATACCGGGGAAAAGAAGACACAAATGTTTCATTAGGACTACACTTGAAAGTGAAGTCATTGCAGCAAGAGAACAAATAACAGTACATTGCTTTAAATGCCTTTGGATGCCAAGGATGATCATTATCAAAAGGCAGTTTACCAGAAGCTGCAAGCACTAGTCAACAAGTCCAAACAGTTATTTGTGATAGTCCCACAGAAAGGGACACGCCCATTCAAAAGTGACCTCAATTATACCGGAAAAAGAAGACACAAATGTTTCATTAGGCCTGAAAGTGAAGACACTGCAGCAAGAGAACAAATATCAGTATAGGTAAACAGAAACAGTCAGAGAGCGTGTATAGACATGCGCAGTGTCCGTAGCCTGAAATGATGTTTAGGATGGTGGTATATAGTCCGTATCTGCAGCTCTAGCTTATTAGGACATAGCATTAGAGCGACTGTTAGACACGTCTGATGTATGTACCTATATTGGAACCACCTCTGCCAGGATCCATGTATTTGTTTATGATCACACCCGCTGACTCTTTTGCACAAAAGAACATTTTCCTTTTTACTACCAGCCTCATTTGTATTTGTGTGTAATTTATTGGTTTTCTCTTGCTATCCCCAAATAGCTGCATCAGGTCTCAACCGATCCGTTAACCGACAGCAATCTCGCAGTGAATGAACCTTAACTTGCGTTCCATTTAATCTTTGGTACAGAGAGTGCGATGATGACACCATGGCATACGGCTCCAAACTCTCCGACCAGCCGACGGGGCTCCCCTCGGTCGGTCCGATCCTCCTTCGGCAAGATCCCGGAGAATGACTACATCATCGTCGACGCCAACATCGAAGGCGGGAGACCTCAGCGATCGGGCAGCCGGACGTTGCTAGGAAAGCTAGGGCGTCGAAAGAGAACCAGTACGCTGTCCTCTCTCGGAAGCAACTCAGCAACAGAAGGTATAGACTCGGAAGTCTGTGGAGACGGGAAGCAGTCTCGAACTGGTTCTACACTAGTACAAAATGGCGGCGAACTTGAAGACGTCACATTGGAGATACCAGTACCACAACAGTCAGAGAACGATTACCACGAAGACAAGAACTCAGATGATGTTTTCTTGGACGTCGATGAACCAGGAAAGAACATTGCCATTGAAGGTAGTTGTAATGGTTCGACGGATGCTGTATTACACAACAGTCAGAAAGAACAACACGGTGTAAATGGGGGAATGGTAGAAAAAGCAGTGCAGACCGATCAGGTGGACATAAGAGAACAGGTTGAGTTCAGAGAGCGCGGTGGCAGTATCGTGCAATGCGACCATTGTAAACGGCGTTGCTTCTGCTACAGGAATGATCCATACGATTCCAACTCCTCTACGCAGTCCCTGAGGCTGAGTGCCGACGAGAAGAACAAGCGACGGCGCCGCAGATGGTCCCCACTAATTAAGAAACGACAGTTGATGTTAAATCAACCAGCTTCGATGAGCCAGTCGGCAACTAATGTATGTCACAATGAAAGAGCCAATACATCCCTTCCCATGCAGCCTCACCCAGACAGCGTGCACTACCCATGTGAATCATCAGTCTGGATGCAGCCGTCGTCCTCGTCATCACCGAAGCGGTGGCACATCAAGTACCGTCAAAACAGACGTCGACGCCGCACTTTCTCCGAGGATAAGGTTGACGAACACGACTCCCCAACCAGCTCGCAGTGCGGCAACACCAACAGCGACCCAAGTCTCTGCTCGCAGAGGTGTTTATGTAACATCGAGGACCACAGAACGTCAGATAAACTAAGACGTGCCGGGCTGTACAACCTCTGCCTTCAGAAAACCCAAAGTCCGCTGGTGAAGAGTTCATCCTGTAGCCCTACCGTCCCTCTTCGAAGACAGACCTGGTCTGAAAAGAGCCGTCACTCACGACCCCAATATGAGACAAGTAAGAAGAGCAAAGGTTTTCTCCACATGCTACGAAATCTACGCAGCTCTTGTAGTGAAACCGATATTTCAATGGAGCATCGAAGATCAGTGGATAGCGAAGGGTACGTGGACCCGTTCTACATCACGAGAAACTTTAGTCGTCTGAACTTGAAACGGCTCTCTCTGTCTCATCCAAACCTTAATTACTCAGTGAAAGGGAGTACCACACCCCCTAGCGGCATAAAGGGGAAAGTCTCAGCAGCTGTAGGGCGCCTGGAGAGAGCACTGACAGGGAAGGTGTACATCGGTCGGACGTACTCCCTTGAATCCCAGCAATCTACCAGCAACGGCTGGAATAGTGACCTGCCAGGCAGTCCTACAGACTCAGACGCCGTAGGCTACTCATACAGCAAAGACATGGATGCTGAGAATGGTTACATGACCTTTGATCCGGAACTGAATCCCCCCATAGGACCTCGACGGATCCTCTCCAGCTCCTGTTCTTCAGTGCCTTCGAGTCCAGGGTTTCAGGATGGACCTGTGGCGTGTTTTGATGATGTCACGACCAACACTGCCTGTGAGGGGGACAGCATCTACGAGACCCTTGACAACTATCTGCCGAAGAGGAACGTGAGAGCTCTCACGAGCTTGCCATCCTCAGATTGTGAGACGCCACCCGAGGTAAGACGTCAAACAATAATTGTAAATCTTTGTTGTCAATTAAACCAAAAGATGGTGCTGTTTTTGTTGTTTGTGGAATGAAAGCACCCATTATGTTCAGTCACCTTTGCTAAGGATTTCATGAGCTACAAACACAAGTTACATTCTATCAGTTGTGTTTTTGGTAATTTCAAACCACCAATAAACAAAATTACAAAACGTGAACACTTTTATGGTGAAGGTTCTTGGTACAAAACTGCCGAGATGATCGCATGTGCACGTATAGCCGGCCTCATAACCAGATGATGTTCCTTTATCTAAAACATGGCTTTGGCTCCCCTCCGACACGGTTCCGCCGGCGTGTTTGCAGCCTCGCAGCAGAACACGTCAATATCTGACGGAGCTCAAGCCGTGGATTCGAAAAGGGCCATTTGTATTTTTAGAACTTTGAACTATTTGGTTCGTTCTTCGTTGTCAGGTTCCTCCGAGACCTGCGTTGCACCGACTGCGTTACAGAGAACGTATGCTTCGGAGCAAGATTCCTTTACCGCCCATTCCAATAGCAAATAGTTCCGGCAACTTCGACAGCAGTCCTGTCCTTTCGGATATCACCGGTGCCAGTTCAGCAGGGAACTTAAACAGCGCTCTTCATTCTTTATACAAGACAACTTGCCGTCGGAACAATTTTATCTTTGGGCACAGTTCCTCCTGCGGCACACTCCCGTCTTTCCAAATGGATTCCTCCGAAGAGGACTCTGTGTTCGAAGGTCAGGTGGAAAGCCCGCTTGTAAGTCAGACGCAGACGGAACATACCAATCGAACCACGGGGGTGTTCAAGGCAGAGAAAGCCAGAGGTGGGAATGATGGGAACGGGAATCAAGAAAACTGCATTGAACAACATGGCGCATCCTCAAGCATCAGCAACGGCGTTTGAAAATGTACATGTACAAGAAATGTGATTGCCTCTATGTGTATATTATTACCTACGTGCTTTCTGCGCAGTTCAAAGCAGTTTTTGCGCATTCTTGTGTTACTTTGTAATTCAATTGCCTTTGTGGTCGGTCGTTCAGCCCAGAACATGTTTCCAGTTCAGTCACGATTTAACAAAAATAATATCCAAACCAACATAATCTCTTCAGAGAGTATGGCCTGATATTTCGCTAAGTGAGGATTATCAACTGGAAACAATTTCTTAATGGGGAAAGCTACGTGACGAAATGCCGTGTTTAACTGAAGGGGGGGGGTGGAAGGATCGAGGAGAAAGAGTCGAGGTGTTCGAATAAACCGAAGACATTAGAATGTTTTACTGTGGTTGTTATGCTTCAATCACAATGTTCTTCAACATAATGTAAAACATTTACATCAACTCCCGTCTTTCGTTCTGGCTGTTTTTGTTATATATATTTTTTTCACATAAGGTTTTTGTATCTCGTTCGTCAATTCCAACCTGATAACCCAACAAGCTCTTCCGAGAAGTTTGCACTTCTGTAATTTGCTCATAAAACATTGCGGACATTCTTTATTTAATCACACAACGTTTGTGAACCTTGTCTTAAATAGCCAAGGCATCTCAATTTTGGAATTTTATCAGTTGTAAAAAGATACACTCTGATCAAGTTCTGAAACGGCCCAGCGTTGGTCGAGAGAAAAATCTTGCACGAATGTTGATTAATTCGAATGTTATCTTGTTGTTGCTGATAAATTGTTGACCTAAGATTCTGTACGACGGTTTTTCAAGTGGAATGTCGTATACCCAATGGATGCAGTGTGGCTGATATTGCGTATTCAGAATTTAGGTTCGCAAATCGCAAATAAAACTGCACTGTCACAGTGTGTGTGACACTGAGCAAGACATTGGACCATAACTTGCTTCTCTTCATCCAGGTGTACAAATGAGGGACCTGAGGTTATTGAGGTATTGGATTTGATCAATCGCTATGGGCGCATTAGTTGTTTGAGATTGTGTGCTCTCGAGGGAGATGAGACAGCTTACTGGATTGTGAAATCAATACAGGGTTTGGATTGAACGACCTGACCTACTTATAAGCAACTAGAGACATTGCAGTAAAAAGCTCTGTTATAAGAGCCGCATCAGCATCATATATAATTGGTTATATTGCAAGAGAACGCTGAACTGTACATCAGGGGCGTGGCTCGGTGTTGGAAACGTGTGGGGGGGGCTTTGAAATGTTGAACTTGCGACTGCGAAGTGTGCAGATTGAGCCATTGTGAAGTTCTCAAAGAAGTGTTGATGCTGAAGTGTCGGTGCCTGTTTTTCACATCTGATGGGAAATTCAGGTCACTCCTATCTTTCCTGTTAATAATACTGAGTTCTTATATAAATAGCGCTTTATCACACCCCTATGGGCGTATCAAAGCGCTCGGTATTTTTTCTGCAAGGTATGTGGAGCTGTTTTGAAGTATGAGACCTATTCCTTTAGTAATGGTTTAATACAAGGTGCCGTGGCGCAATATGCAGTCAATCAAACCAGGAACACTTACGTGAATTACATGGGACCTACGGCTGCACGTCCCATCCGAAGGACGTAGCAGTAATGGTTAAGTGTCATGCTTATTAAAGGACACAAGTGTCACGACCGGGACTCGAACCCGCACTCTGCTGATCAGAAACACCAGAGCTTGAGTCCGGTGTTCTCATTGCTCAGCCACGACATGCCACAAATCCAATCCTGTTTAACATATCCAAGTAGTGGGGCATAAACATTCGCACCCCCTCCAGACTATTATCATTAGGCCTAGATGGATCCCTCCCAATACACCCAGAAGATTGGACCAAGTGGAACTTTGTTCTCAAACATTTTGATGAATTTTTATTTGAAAACACTGGGTCAAGAATTGAATGAGAATTGAAGTGAGAAAAATGCGTGGTGCTTTAAAATAGAAGCGTGTGAGGGCAATCGTAATAACCGTGTGAAGTATGAATGATGTGGTAATTGGTACAAATTGAAAGATGTCTATATATCTTATTAAAAAGTGCTTAAATATGATCGCTTAATTAACTATTTATTTAAATACATGTTCACCGTAAGGGTAAATCGAGTCCATCGGAGACTCAGCAAAGTCAAGATTAGGGCCCCTAACGTCCCCCAAAAAACCGACGATACAGTACTTTGGGCTTTTTCGAAACTATGGCCTATCACAGCTTGGGCTCCGGCTTATGAACCGTCCGGCTGTTTGAAACCCCGCACATCGCGCGGACGTTTTCAAAATTAGTGATGAAGCCCAAGCCGAAGCTGAGGCCCAAGCCGTGATTTCGAAAAGGCCATTTGTATATATCGGGATTTGATTACGTTTCGGACGTTGGGAGATGGTGGGGGATTAGCTTATTGGTTTTGTTTTAATCCCACGCGTCTCAACATGAAGGTTGAATACAATTTAATGTCCACTAAAGAAACATTCCCTTATGTATCAGGCACAGTTCGTGGTTCTTGGGAACAAAGTAGGAACATTATTGAGTAAGGGCTAACCTACATGTACACATTGTGTAGGCTTTAATAGTCTTTTAGGATTAAATACATTTTTTTCCGACGGCGAGAAAACACATCCCAAAACAAAACAAAAACAGAAATCAGCCCAAGGTAAGAAGATTATCATGCCTGTTTGTAATATGTTGTTTTACTGTATATAAATGTGAATAATTTTACTTAAAAAATAATTCGATTGACTTATTTAAAAAACTATTTGTAAGCTCACTGAGCATATATTTTATACCAGTGCTACTCTTCCAGAAAAATACTTTCGCCCAAAATACTGTCAAAGTCGAGATAGCATTACGAAGACCACTAAAATAACGCAATCAGAATCATGAATTATGCACAAAATTCACATCAAAACCATGAAGCCGTTTTCATTGTTTTCTCGTGAACGTCTGACCACATAAATTGATGAATTATTCATTGTATGATGTGTTTCTTGAAAACTAGACGGACTTTTCCCAAAAACCGACGCAGTACTGTGCATGTAAAATGTCGTGGGACTATATTCACTCGGCTATCGATGCCACCAGAGGCGGTGCTCAGACTCCCTGATGCACGGCAAGCAAGTCATGTGAATCGAACCGACTGCTCAGCTAGAGTCACCAATCCGTAAAATGCGTTATTTCACTCGCGCAAAATGATCGAAAAGTCCTGATGCATGAACGACATGCGCTCAATAACACGCTACGCAAAATCTGTTGCGAATTTTGTTTGTTTTTGAACGCATGCAAGCATCACAGCAGTTGTATAAATGTATTTACCTGAACAAACATCGCAACATGTTTCATGGAAAACAAACAAAATGAAACAATGGAGGATTACATCAAAGGAGATGTGGGTCAAGTTCAATTGTATATAATCTGAGAAAATCGTTTTGATTACGCACGGATAACGACATAAGCCGTCTAAAAATCAGAAGCGTTCAAGGACCTTACGGTATGCTAAACTAACGAGGTTCAAAGGCAAGTAATAAATGCCTCACCATGGTACAACACGTTCACCATGTCTACAGATGCCATTAGCGTGATTGTGTTTACGGCTCGTGACTCCACGACGCGAACGGAAAAACTCCTCTCATACTGCTAGGAAACTCACCGCTCATTTATTGTTACCCCATATATAGTGAACAATTTAAGCGTTTTCTTACTTAATTTTACGGCTGTGTGACAATACGTCAGTTCAATCTAGGATTGTTGTATTACTATTTCGTTCCTGAATTTCAATTTGATTTGTCCTTTTTGAGACAGATCTACCGTATGGACATTGTTTTAGAAAAAAACTAAACAAAAACACAACAATTAAGATACAAACTGTCAGTTACTTTATACTTCTGTATTCTCGAAAAACCTTGCAGTTTACCAATCCGGCATATACACAGTATAGTAGTAAGCTGACTGAGCAATATATTACTATTCTACCCGACCCAATTTCACACAACGTTTGAAAAGCATGTTGACAAAATATCCAAAAAGGTCAACTCTGACCAACCTAACGAGATGTCGAGCTAAAATGGTAAGACTAAGAGGATTGGCTTGACGGGGAGAGTAAACTTATCTCGTATCCAAAGACAACTGCACCCATTAAATCCATCCAAATCCTTGGGGATTTCTCGTCCTCGTTGTAATATTCAGCTGTTACTTGATACACGTACAGACACACTAGGCCCAATGTTTGCTGAGACCATAGAGAAAGGGTGCTGCTGAGAACTGCTTTCTAAAAGAAATACAGCATACTGCAGCCATTTTGTTTTACTCGCATTCAACCAATGCAAAACCGTGTCTGAATTTAGCGGCTGTTGCTGCATGTGGCTGCGGCTTGATCGTCTGGTGAACAACCGTTGAAGCATAGGGTGCACATAGCAACACCTTGCAGCCGTAGCCGTAGACCCCAATTCGGATGCAGCCGAACAAGATCAAACTAAGCTGAAAGCGATAGTCTGGTCCCGTTTTGATATTATGGGAATTAGTATTCCAGATTCCTGTTAAGTATACAGGGAAAGGAATAAGTTATCTTGGTATGATCTCATTTCGAAAGCTGATTGTGAGAATAGGCCTAATGAAAATCAGTGTGAAATGTATCATGTTTTATACAAGATTGGTAATGATAAAAATCATCATTGTTGAATTTTAGTCCGAAAGCTTACTGATTATGAAGTTCTTTATACAACAACCATTTGTTGCTGTGAAATATTTCCCTCTGAAATGAAACCTGTAGGCCTAACTGAAAACCTTTATAAAAAAAACCGCAACAACTTTTCGGTTGTTACAACCAAAATTAAAGACAATTATTGTTCACATGCTGACAATTGTTCACGGTTTTTCA
>CM021540.1:12084359-12096252 GCA_010994315.2 Pisaster ochraceus | reverse complement strand
TATGTGGACAAAAAGTTGCGGTCAATTGACTTGCAGTTCATGGTTTGCTTTTTAGCTTTAACGGCATGTTCTTATTACAGAACCACACAATATTCCCACACAACAGTGTCACTGCAAACCTATTCCTTATTAAACTCAAAGGGTCAAATTAATTCCCCCAAGTTTATCTCTTGAGATGATGAGATCCAGTTTCCACAAGAGCTTTAATTATGATTCATCATGCAACGAGCGCGCTAATGAAAACATTGAAAGTTTTAGGCGAAATGTGATGTCATTTTTGAAAATTGTAAGAGGCCTGGGAAGTTTAGATTAGCTGAGTTATTTGACTTGGGTCCTATAAGTTTTCTAAAAGAACTTATTTTCAAATAATTTTTATGGTCAAATTTTCTGCTTAAAGCCAGGGTTTACTTTTGGTAATTGTCAAAGACCAGTATCCTCACTTGTTGTGCCCCAACATAAACATCAAATAACAAACCCGTGAAAACTTGGGCCCAATTGGTCTTCTAAGTTGCAAGGGAAAAAAAGAAGAAACCCCTCCCCCCACCCCCCAAAAACCCACCCTCGTCGCATGGAATTGTGTGCTATCAGATGCCTAAAGCCTTTCTCAGATTCAAATTTTGGGGTGAAAAACAACATAACTTGGTGTTGTTTCTATCAATGTTTTATAATACCAACAGCTTTCCAGTGCTCTTTACCAAGTATTTAGGGTCATTATTTTTTGGAGTAATTCCCAGCTATACCCTCCCTTTAACAGCTTTATGAAGGAATCTCCCATCATTTAAATTGATTATTTTGGAGTTGGAGTCGTCTTTGAAAACATCTTGAACTTTTTTACTGTGAAGTATTCCCAGGACCCAAATGAAATTTCCTCACTGCCCTTTCTCTTACCCCCCCCCCCCACATTCCAATGAGTTTCCCCGATCTTCATTTGCGAATGCCCTGAAAGTACAATTCCGATTGGTTGCTTCATTTCATTTATTAAAACTGGTTGTGAAGCCAAGGACTCTCAGAAAAGCAAACTTAATTACTATAGGCGAGAACTCCAAGGACAAAGAAGGAAGTTACTGTTTTAGATGTGGAAGAAAAAGTAAACCCAGATAATGATTCCAGGGAAAACCCACATCAGGTAGGGACTGAAGACCCAATCCTAATAGTGTCCCTGTAGGGATTCGAACTGTGATCCTGGATGGGGAAGGGAAGGAAAGATACCACTAGGCCAACCCGACCACCCCTGCAACGGCTGTTTGATGAATGACTGCAACAGTCCGTTTGCATGAGCAGCATGTGCCTGGCTTCCTGAACCCTGGGACATCGGGGTCGTCAAGAGGCTGTTCTGATGGCTTCTAGACCGGCAATAACCGCCATCAAGATAGGTCAACAACATCCTAATGTACGTAAGTTTCATGTCACTTGGTTGTCACAAGTATTTATTGTTACAAGTACTGTAGTTTGGCCGTCCCACTAGTGTTATCAAGGGAAGGTACAGTTTTAGCAAAAGTAGATTCTTTCATATCCCTTCACTTTACATAACTGTAAAAACTAAAATATGCACTAATCATCAGGTTTGTTTTCCAAAATACGATGTCACACTTGCTTGACAAAACAGTGCATGGTACTTGAGTATTCAATTGATTTATTGTGTGGTATAATATTCTTTTCTTGCGATGAGAGCGGTAGATATTCCACCTTCTGACTTTGTATTTGTTTGTTTTCCTGTACGATAGGACATGATTAGGGTCATCTGTCAGCTATTCTGCTTGGCTTGTAGATCTGCACTCCCCTCCATCAGGTCAATGACATTTGTTCCATGCACTGAGGTTTTACCTCATATTTTGAAAAAAGTGTTAACGAATGTAGATTATTGGCACAAGTAAGGTGACTTTAAAACATGCTAAAATTGCATCGGGTATACAGAATATTAATTGTGTTTTATCCATACACTATCAGCACCATTTTCCAAGTCCAGTAAAAAAAAACCCACCAAATCCACAGGCATATTGCTGGAGGTTCTCTCACAAGACTCAGTACTGAGTATACAGTGCATGACACATAGGTGTATGGGTAAAACACAAATAATATTGTAGTGACTTTGTACATGTACATGTATTTGTTTTGATTCACCAATGTGTTCAAACAGTCAACAACACATAACAACTAGTGCCCAATTATAATTTCATAAGTTTTTTACTAGTAAGTAAGCTAATTATTGTGCTTTTTTTAGCAGAAAAATGTGTTGAACCAAAAATGTTTTTCACAAATGGCCAAGACAGTTTGACGGCTTGTTATCACATTCACAATTTGTATGTTGCGCTCATCTGCTTAAAAAGTGAGACTTTATCTCACTCTCACTCTAGTCAATTTTTCTTTGTTCAACCCCAAATTATCTAAATATCTCCCCGATTGTTGAACAATAACAAAAGCCAAGTATTGGCAACTCTGATATTATAATAGTCTGGGAAAAAGAAATCATAATTCACACCAAAATGTATCTATTTACCAATAATGTATCTATAATTATTTAATATGCCTTAGTACAACTTACAGCTGAATACAATGATTAACTTTGAAGCAATCTCAATACCCTTATTACATCAAGTCATCTTTGCCAAATATTGTCCAATCCAACAGGTGCTATCAATAATGTTTAACAATTACTTCAATCACTATTACCACCTGTGGCAGTCTGGAAGCTACCCCTTCTACAGACATGTCAAGCACCACACAATGTTTAGCTCATTTCACATGACTATACTTAGCGTTGTTTTGGACAAGTTTTGGTATTTCCAGAAACCCAGCTGAATTATAACTTTTAATTATTTGCTTTTTATGTGTCTCATGCTAACTTGCAATGTCATATTTTTGTTTAACAATACTATAAAAAAAAGTTTGCATAATAATGTAGCAGTTTTACCAACTCAAGTTTTACACCTATATATTCCATTAAAAAATAATGCCTCTTTTTATTTTAAAAATCGCAGAAGTACACCCTACAATAAGTCTTTAAAACCAAATAGAAATTAAACAAATTGTTGTACTAAGCAATGTAAGTATCATTTGTCTTCTAATCATTACATGCTATTTTTTATGAGCCAATGCATAAATAATATTGGAACATCTGAAATGTTTTTTGAAAAGTATCTAAAGTTTTAGACGTAGACAATTATGATTTTTAATCTATGAAAATCAGAACATGTTCAATCAGATCAGCCGGTCATAATGGTAAACCCTAAGGTCAAAAGTCAAGCTGAAAAATGTATTTACATCGTTTAGCTATGTTGTGTTTTGAAATGAGGAATAGCAAAAGCACAATCTTGATTTTTCATGCAGTTATACACCCTAATTAACCCCCACAATAGTGTAATTTATGTACATATACATGTGTGTACATTGTGTCTTCTTTAGTTTTCCCATTACCTTAATTTCTTAAATGAATCAGGTTAATGTTGAACACAGTTTACAAAAACATTACAAACAAAGACCTATAAACTTCACATACAAATATATGATTATAATACGGAAATTGAAAAGGTTTGCTTTGACTATCAATGTATTCTAAAATTATGTATTTTTATGCCATTGTTAATTACAAATTGTTTTTATATCATGCAATTTTGAGCAAACCATTTCAATTGCTACAATCACTTCTTCATGAGTTAGTTAGTTATGCTCTAAATTATGCAGTGCGTGTATCATAATATGCACATACACCACTCAGTATTACAAAATTCATTACAACCAATTAGCATCATATTCCAGTAGTTACAAAATGTAGGCATAAAAACGGCACCAAGTGCATTTCGTGTTAATAATTTAAGGTACCTATACACTTATCTCTGATTATCCCAGAAAATAATAACAATTTCTCACAAATTTGAAAACTACATTTAAGAAAATGATAAACTATGTTTTTAGTTTTTGTTTTCCTTATGGAAAACTTAACGACCTTAACAACCTATTTGATTTTATTAAACTGTGTGGTGTTTTTCTTTTATGGAAATTTCAACGCTGGATTTGTTTTAAATAAGTGAAAATCAAATATTGCGATCAGCAAAAGACACTTTCTGCCCATGGAAACAAAGCCTTCGACGGGTATAAAAAAACGTTTACATTTCACATTTGAAAGTTCGTGAAATTGCATTTTGATTGACACATCATCATCATCATCTGAAAGAAGAAAAGGGACTCTCTAAACAAAATGAATCCATTATTTACATTAATAGAGGTCCTGTATTGAGATATTGAACGCTGAATTGTGTTACTTTTGACATTATTCCAGCTATTAACCCAAATTTTGTAGAGAACTATTTTACACAACTTTACAAGGAAAATCAAATCAATTTTGATCATTTTACAAGCTTAACAAATTTACCTTTTTTAAGGCATTTGTAAATGTTTCCAATAGTGTCCAGACTAATGTTCATTATATCTAGTTAAATAATCATCATGCAAAAAATAAAAACCCATCACCTACAGTATGATATTAGAGTTCATTTGTGTAGAACTAATAGTTAGTTTAAAAATATTCTGCAGTACTAGGGAAGCAACAAAACTTTACAATATGTTGGTATAAAGCTAAATCATTGTATACATGAGCTCACAATCAAGTAGCAATCACAGCTTCTCACTTGTGCTATACATTCAAATCAGGTAGGCTCCAACTACATGTATTAACATTCATTAAAAATGTAAAAGTGCTCACTGAATGCATTTCAAAATGGTTTTCAGTTTAATTATAAAAATCAAAGTACGGGGATTAAAAAAATATATACTAACTTTTATATTATTAAATGTTGTTGTCCATTAATCAATCAAACCTAAATCCAGCAAAGATTTGTTTTGAAATTACTTGTTGCTTTTTATATACATTTATATCTAGATAAAATAGCTGGTTAGTTCTATAGAACTTGTATACACAGATTCATCATTTCTATAACCGGGTGTTAATGCTCCAAGTAGGCTTCTACAACTAGAAACCAAGTCTGCTAATTACCCAGTACATCTATTTACAGTTATGTACATGTTACTTCAGTTTTTAATTTTGGAATAAATGTTTCATTGATATCCGGAAACTCCATAAAAATTACTGAAGTAACAAAAAATTTCTTTGCCATTAACATAAAATGTACTTTAATAATTGTGTTTTTGGATGAGGTGATTTGGTTTTATTTACAGTGCTTTTGTATCCCACAATACTGGACAGATCTTGAACTTGGCGCCCATTTAAAGTAATGGCATGTTAAATAGCCATGTGTCTTTTTTATGATAGCCTTGAGTTTTCAATGAAACCATTTTGCACTGTTCAAATAAGTCACCCACAGTCAGTACATTTCATATTTCTAAAAATGACCTACATCGTAGAGCTCTCCATGCCGTTTTGCAAGGTCAGGATCCGATTGAGAAAGCCTTTGTTGTTGACTCCAGTGTGACTGGCTGGATCTGTCCTTCTGCATCACTGTAGCATAACGGATCTCCATTGATGATGTTGACATGGCGCTTGAATCCACCATTCCATGTTCAGGGTCATTTCTGTTACGTCCAGTCCTTGAGTATGGCAAAGAAGTGAAGTAAGATGGACGTGATGTCACTGTTGAGGCTGTGGTAAATGCTTTGAAAAGGTCTGGCTCAGATCTTGACATTCGTCCCCCAAAGGCACCTTCATCCATCTTGGGTTTGTAGCTGGTAAGACGAGCTGGCTCATCAGGTAACACCACCTCAGACATACGCAGTTCCTGTCTCATTTTGTGTCGATCAATTCTGACGACAGAGCGCTTCTTACGAGGGCGTTCTCCTAGTACCGTTGGTTCATCAACTGGCTCATCTTGAGGGGATGGGGTGATTGGCCTTGATGAAGATTCATCGTACGGGTACACATCACAATCCCCATACACAGTCACTGTATCATCATCGGAGCTGACATCAGAATTGACTGATTTTGGGGATAGATCTTTCCTCACTGCACGCCAGAAGTTTGGATCTTCATGCAAGAAAGGATCAGTGAAGTCCATAACTGCATTGAAGGAGTCAGAATCGGTATCGGAATCAATGGTGTCTACTTCAGAATCAGGATCCCTTGACATGAATAATGGAAAACCACCAGTTGGTGGAGGCATTGGGTGTTTGGGAGGTTGGTTCAGTTCACGATGTTTCTCGATGAGTTCTGACAATCTGCTGACTGGTAGAACAGAATCATCATCACTGAAAGCTCCGTCTGAAAACAGGTCTGAAAGACGGGTAACCATACCTCTTGGTATCGGATCTAGCATCTCCACACTGACTGGAGACAATCGACCTGGTGTTGGACAGGGTGACTGTGAAGGTGAATGCACAATGCGAGCTCCTGGGTGTGGAGCTCCCTTCTTTTCATATGGAACATTCAGCATATATGCAGAGGTCTCTCGCTTGAACCATTCACCCTCTTCTGAAGGTAGAACATCAGTAGGACCTTCCATCGTTACATCAGGTACAGTATCTGTTGGTTTATGTTCAAGATTCACAAAGTGTTGACGACCTCTGAGAGAGCCTAAGTGATCAGATTTGAAGCTTGTGTTATACGTGCGGCTGCTGTAAGATTTGCCGGTACTGCTGTATTCAAATCTTGTCGACGAGTTGTAAGTTGAGTCTGGAGAGCTGAAAGGGGAATCAGCTGGGAGTTCAGGTGTTTTTGTTGTATCTGTCCTGCTTACTAAGTATCCAACCAAAGTTGCCTGATCTTCAGTTACAATAACCTTTGACAGACGGAGATCCTGGCGTATGCGTTCAAGTTCAGTCATTTCTGGTAAACTCTCAGAGTCTGTGTCTGAAAAGCTTGGAGAAGAACGTTTGGCAGGAAATTCAGTGAATTGGTCTTGATGTATTATGCTTGTTCGAGGAACAAATGGAGTTGACAAGGTTTGACCACCAGAAGTGTTTGGTGTTGATGTTTTGAAGGCACTGGTATATGTATTTCCTGCTACAGTTGTTTGAAGTACTATCATTTCACAACGAGGTGGCATTGACTGTAAAATGTCTCTTTCAAAGCTTGTACTGGATTCATGTGTTGACTCATATGTGCTGTTGTATGTGGAATAGGAAACAATTGGTGGATAGTAGTTAGGTTCCGTTTTTCTGGGCTGCATAATTTTGGGTATTGGCCTCACCAATGGCTTGACATCATCTGCCTCATATTTTCCGCGGGTGACTTCTGAGTCAAAACGATGAGATGAATAATCACCACGAACAACATGTGACTGATTAGTGATACCAATCGGAGACTGTCTTTTGAGTGTGGGAGGAGAATCTGGTTGTGAGTGCAGTGGTACATAGTCCAACCTGGCAACCAATGGCTCAAGGGTTTGGTCATCGGTAAATGTGTATGTGTATTTGAAATTAGTGGAGGGTTGTGATGTAGGCACAGGTGAGGGAAACGAAGGGATGTGTTCAGCAGGGTACGTCTTTTGTGCTCTAATAACTTCTGTGACATAGAGAGGCTCATCTGGGGCATCTCTTGGCGAAAGGGAAATATAAGAAGGCAGGTGGACGCTATCTCTTCTTTGAGGGCTGATAGAATTCAAAAGAAGAAATGCGAATGGTGAATTTGCCTGGTCCCTGACGACAGGATTTGCCTGAATTCTTCTATCGATTACATCGTAAATTGGTTCATGTTGAGCTCCAACGTCCTTTTGCTGGACAATTGGCTTTTCAATGAGTTCATCCTTATCTGTTTTCTCAACCTGGGTTGAAATCTCCTCTGTGTCATGTGGTAATGGTGAGGAACTCTTATCAGTTGTCACAGGTTCGACTTGCATTGTTGTGTCTGTCATGAGAACAGGTTGAGATTGGCAAACTGCATCACTGTGATCTGTCACTGTCTGTGTATTTTCCGATGCCAGGAGAGGCTTTTCTGTCTGAGCATAAGTTTGATGGAATTTTACCATTTGCATTGATGTTCCTTGGTCATCAGTGTCTGGTTGTACCTGAGACTGAACTTCAACTATCTGTGGACGGTGATAGAATTGGATTCCAACATCCGACTGCGTTGGTTTGGCCTCATGCTGATCCGATTTATCTTTCATTTCCACAACTGCCTGGACCCCAGATTGACAATTTGTAGTGTCACTTGGTGTTGTGCCTCGATGCACCATTTTAGGTTGGACTTGCACAGGTGCATCTGTGACCCATGGCTTGTTTGGTGCTGTTCCATGTTCCACTGTAATGACTTGCGTCTGTGTGACATTGTCGACTGGCTTATTTGGCTTGTCATACTGGGATGATCCATCTTGATGCTTTGGGCTTGCTTGAACGGGAGTATCATGGAGTTTGTTGATCTTGGGAGATGTTCCTTGATCGAGCATTAGAGGTTTAATTGGTTCTTGCTTATATTCAGTCGGTTCATACATCTCAGGTGCTGCAAATTTAAACTCATGAATAGTTTCCTTTTCAAATTCCTGAATGATCTCCCTACGTATAATTGGCTCCAAGTCGTGTCTTATTTTTGGCTCCATTTCTCTACGAATCTGGAATTCCAAGTCATCTCTTGTTCGTTCTTCAAATTCAAACCGAAGGCGAGATTCAAAGTCAATTCTGAACTCCTGTTTAATCTCCTCTAATATTTCCTCTTTGTATTCTTCAATGAACTCCTCTCGCACCTCCTCACGAATAGTGATCTGAAGCTCTGTCTTGAGCTCATCCCTCACCTCTGCCTCATAGACTGAAATCATATCACTTTTAATTTCTTCTTTTAGTTCTTCCCTTACATCTTCTCTGATTTCCTCCCGTATGTCGTGGATCAACTCAATCCTGGTTTCTTCTCGGATTTCTTCAATCACTTGCATCCTTGTTTCTTCTTTGATGTCTTGAATCAATTCCCGTTTTGTTTCTTCTCGGACTTCTTCAATCACTTGCATCCTTGTTTCTTCTTTGATGTCCTGAATCAATTCCCGTTTTGTTTCTTCTCGGACTTCTTCAATCACTTGCATCCTTGTTTCTTCTCTGATGTCTTGAATCAATTCCCGTTTTGTTTCTTCACGGACTTCTTCAATCACTTCTAACCTGGTTTCTTCTTTGATATCATGGATCAAATCTTGCCTGATTTCTTCGCGCATGTCTTGAATCACTTCAAGTCTGGTCTCTTCTCGAATTTCCTCCCTGATTTCATGACGAAGTTCAGTATTATCAAGACGATCCAAAGGATGATAGTACTGGGGAGAAGTTGAAACTTTTTCAATCACTTCTGACCTCAGTTGAGATTCTACAATTGGCTGTTGATAACTGTCTATTTGAGCCTCAAATTGTGGTTTGGAGACCATTGGTTCAATGTGTATCGGTGAGCTAGCTTGATCTACAGCAGTAGGTTTTAAGTTATCAGATTGAGTTGACATGTCATGATGTTTGGATTTGAATTGCACCACAAAGTCCACATTCTTGACCTTGTCATATTGGGTTGTCTGGGTGCGCTGAGTTGCAAAGACTTGGATTGAAGAATCCTGGTTGTTGGGTTTAGCAGTTGTTCCTCTCTCAAGTGATTGTGGTTGTATCTGGGTCACTGCATCAGTCTTGGGTATTTGATCATACTGAGTTGGAGTGTGTTGCTGATCAACCTTTACTTGTACTGCCATTTGATTCTTTCTTACAGCTAAGGGTGATGTAGTTTTCGCTGCCATGTCTGGAGTAACTTGGGATTGGTTGTCTGATGTCTGGTGTACTTGTTTCTGAGTTGAAGTTCCTTGTTCTAATGTTTCAAGCCTGACCTGAGTAGAAGTAGGATTACTTTCAACCTTGTAGGTGATACCAGCATCCATCATAACTGGTTGAGCTTGAGTGGATGAGTCTTTACTGGGTGTATCATGCTGAACTGCACTCTCAGTTGTTGGGGTATCTTCACTTTTGAATTCAGCTTGTGAGGAAACGTCATGACTGGCCACATGGGCTGTAAAGGTTGATTCATCAGCTGTTATTGGCATCACCTGTGAAGTGGTATCAGTCTGGTGAACTTCTTTGTCGTACTGGCTTTGGGCTTCTCGAGTTGGTTGGTACAGGGGCGATGTACTTCTCTCCCTCACAGGCATCATACCAGTCTGAACAGCAGCATCAATAAAGTACCTTGGCTGAGACTGGACAACATCAGCCTCATCTTTTTCAACTGTTGTTTCAAGATAGACTGAACTTTGCTCAGTTTTGTAGAGGTTTTGAAGAATATCCGTACTGTTGTTCAATTCAGAACTGTATAAACGATTTGAGACATCCTTTGTGTACTCCCATGCTGGTGAACTGGTTTGTTGTTGGGTGACCTCAGATGTGGTAATTATCTCCTGAACAGGATATTCAGAATATTCTGAACTAGTGTCCTCTTTCTCCAAGAACTCCTGCAGTTTATTAGAATAATCATGCATGAAGTCACTGTCTGCGCCAGATGTAAAGGTTTGATGTAAAGCAGACTCTGTTGGGTGTTCATAAGCAAGGTCAATTACACTCTCAAACGTGTCCGTCTGTGATGCCGCATTTTCAACTGCTTTTTTCTTGAATACTGGAGAGTTAGCTTGCTCCCTTATGACAGGGTTAGCCTGTACAGAATTATCTTCAACAAATGGGATGTCATACTGAGAAGTTTTGTTCATTTGAGATGTTTTATCACATTGAGAACCTTCATTTCTACTATGGGAAACTGTCTGTGTATCAAATTCTCGAACATCTGGTTTTGCATCTGTGAATTGATCAGCAGAATCAGGCTTCACTGCAACATGTGTAAGTTGCGACTTGGTGTCAGGCTTAGATTGAATACCTATGCTTGATTTGTCAAGCCTGGTTTGGGTGGAAGACTGTGCTGTGACAAAATCTGGTGATGTCCAATTCTCAGCTGTTTCAGGGACAACTTGTGGAGATGGCTGTATTTCTTCAGCTGGAGCTGTATATTGCACTGAAGCTTCATGTTTTGGCAATGGAATGGTAGTTGTTCCATCCTCCACAGTCAAAGGCTGAGCTTGGGTGTAGGAGTCCTTTGGCTGCATGATTTTGTCAAACTGTACGGCAACATCATGACAAACAACAGATGGTTTTTCAATGTCAACTTGTACTTCTGCCTGGGAGTGGCTTGTAGTATCAGTGAAGGTTTCTTGTTCGATGGTTAATGGTTGTGACTGATTTGAAAAGTCAATACTAGCAGAGACTGTTTCAGTGGTACTGTCCAGAGTAACTGGGTTGTACTGAATCTGAACATCTTGACACTGCTTGACTTCCTTTATTTGCACTGTCTCAGATGAATCATCAACCATGACTGGATTGAACTGAAGACCCTTATCTGCCAAATCACGAACATCATTATGCTGCATAGACACATCAAGGGATGTTGTCTTGGCCTGTGTTGTATTATCCCTTGAAGACCTAGGTGAAGTTGACGTTGCTTGTGCCAGTGTTTGCGGTTTGATAGCAACTTGAACTGTTGCTTGCTTCACATTGACTTGCTCCGTATTACTTGAAGAGCTAATCAATCCAACTTTGTTTGTAAGAGTAGCCTGCTCAGTATTAGTTGGTTTGAATTGCATTCCAATTTCAACAAAGGTACTGGACTTTGTCTGAGATGAAGCATCACTGTAATCATGACCAAAGGGAGATGATGCTCGCTCAACATTATCACGTTCTGTCTGCACATTCTGTGATTCGTAGGATGGTTGATGTTGGACAGAGCTTTCATTCTTTGGAGTGACCATGTGTACTTGGATTGGGCGATCAACAAAAGTACTGGACTTTGTCTGAGATGAACTATCAGTGTAATCGTGACCAAATGGAGAGGATGCTCTATCAGCATTGTTACATTCTGTCTGCACATTCTGTGATTCATGAGATGGTTGATGTTGAACAGAGCTGTCTACAGAAGTACTGGACTTTGTCTGAGACCATCCTTCAGTGATGTCATGACCCA
>CM021540.1:12064254-12074922 GCA_010994315.2 Pisaster ochraceus | reverse complement strand
TTCCTTGCTCTGAAACTTTGGGTGAAAACTGTACTGGCTTATCTTCCCTGTAGATGGAAGCATACTGGATGGCAGCATCCTGTAGCGTAGCCATAAAAGTGTTCATCTCTTTATCTAGGACAGTAGGTTTCACCTGTACACCTAACTCTTTGAGATCAGCTTCATACTGTGTGATGGCATCCTTCAACTCCTGTAGAATAGGAGAGGTACTTCGCTGAACTGTCTCCATAAATGTTTGAACACTCTGTGCTTCTTGAGCTGGAAGTTCCATGAAAGTACCATATTCAATGGACTTGACGATGTCTGTTTGGGACTCTGCAGACAACATTTCAGGAAGCAAAGGTGGTGGAGAAAATTGCACCGTCTCAACTCGCTTAGGTGCAATTAGAGGCTCTGGCTCAGGGATGGAATCAGTTTGTGAGCTACTATCATATGTTGGATAGGTTTGTGTTTGGCCTGAAGAATTGACAACCTTTGTCATCTCATACTGTGAAGCCTCATTTTTAATACTCCAACTGTCAGTCCAAGTAGATCCCACTCTGACATTTGGGAATGTTTGCATCATCTGTGACAAAACTGAAGGCTTTTCCTGCACAGACTTTTGTGAATACTGTTTCACGGGTGTCATAGTGTTGGTGTCTTGTGTGGGAGGACTTACTTGGACAGTGCTATTCTGTACCTTTGGAAATTGAACCGATGTGCTTTGGTCACTGGATAAGATGTTATCTGTTTGTGATACTGCAACTTGTGTCTCTGGTATAAACATGGGTGGAGCAGCATACTGAACTGACTCAATTCTTTGAGGTGTTATGATAGGCTCTTCGGGCATTGCATCAGTCTGGGAACTGATATCTTCACCTCGGTACACTTCTGTTTGGCTTGATGATGGGTTAACCCTGATGACTGGTGTTGCTGTCTCTTGTGATTTGTTAGGTACTACAGCATGAACATGGCGATGCATAGTGGGTATTTCCACCTGAGTTGATTCACTGTAGTAGTACATTGGTTCGTACTGAACAGTAGAGTCAACAAGAACTGGAACAAAGTCAATTATTGTCACAGGGTTTGTTTGTACCTCTATATCAGTGACTTCAATCAACTCTTCTGGTTCAATTTGATCTGTTTGAAGACCTTTTGCTTTATTCTCAGGGCCAACATACTGAGCTGTGTTGTTAACCATAGTAATCGCTGCCTGCATTTGCTTGTTTTCCATTTTAGGCATCCCACGAGGTTTAATACCAACCAAGTCACCAGAATGATCAATAGGTTGATATGTCTTTTCTTTCAACTGGACATAGCTTGTACTTGTAACCAGATACCGTTGTGTCTGAACTGATGCACTCTTCTTCTGGATTTTGTCGTCTTGAGTTTGTGATGACATTGAATTTAGCTTCACTGTTGCTTGTGCATGAACAGTGGACTGGTTAACAGACATCTGAGAAGGAACCTCTCTTGTTTTAGGTTGGAACAAGGTTGCTTGGTCTAATGTATCTGGATGTACCTCTGTTGCAATGCTTGATGTAACAGGTTCCACTTGAACATTTGCGTCCGCTGTTAAGGTTGCATCATCAAACTCATTTTCATCTGTCATGTTCCATTCATCAACAGCATCAATCTCTGTCATCTGCCCAAAAGCATTCATTAAAGGTTTAACCTGTACTGGTTTGGAAGGCAATTCGATCTTTGACATAACTGTGCCTATTGAGATTACTTTAGGTCCTTGAGAGGTCATTTGTTGACCGAAAGACAATACTGTGGGAGCATGTTGCATGGATGCAGGAGTAGTCTTCTTCAACATCGTCAGTGTCATTTTCTCCCGAGTCTCAGGGCTTGTCATTACTGCTTGATCAGATTTCACTGGTTCAGCCTGTATCTCAGCATTGACCATTTCTACAGGGGGTAGGCTGAAATCAGGCATTTGATTAAGAGTCTGCTCTTCTTCAACTCTGATGATCTCCTCAGCAAAATCCATGATTTCTTCTTGTTCTTCTGTCTGCATGCTGCTATCTTCAGTATCAATATGGTACTGAGTACATGAAGCTGTAACATCAAGTTTAGCAGTTGACATGCCAGTTGTTGTTAAGAGGGTCTTACTCGTTGATAATCCTGTTGAGCGCATACTGACTGAAGCTTGTGATGAAACAGTTGATTTGAACTGGTTTGGCTCATACTGGACAAATGCTTCATTCACTCTCGGGCTGTCTGTTGACATAGACGTAGATACAAGCTTCACAAGAGTAGTTTGAGCATCTGAAGTTTTCAGGCTGGCTTCATGCTGTGTGGCTGTGTTATTTGTCTCAAGCAAAACCTGATCAGTTTGAGATGCAACTTCATCAATGACAACTAACTCTGATTGGGTCTCCGCCTCAACCAATTCAACTGGAAAGAAAACGTCAAGCATTTGCTTCTCCCCAACTTCCATACGAGGGAAGGTCTCAAGCATTTCTTTCTGCTCCATTTCAATATGATCTTCCACAATGTTTATTTCTTCCTCATTTACATCTGTTTGCATGGAACCGTCTTGTATGCCAGCTCTCTGGTACTGAGTTGAAGATGTTTTAACATCAAGTTTTACAGGAGAACTGCCAGTGCTTTTCAAAACAACCCTCTGAGGTGAAAACCCTGTGCTTTGCGTTGGAATGGTTGTCTGTATGAAAGCAGATGATCTGAATTGATCTGGTTCATACTGAGCAAAGGACGTCTTAAGATGAGTGATATCCGTTGACAGACCAATGGACTCATTTGTTATCAACTTTGTTTGGACTGTAGTATCAGCAACTTCCACCACACTTTGTGAACCACTGCTGATCAATTCAGGCTCAGGTTGAACATCCGTTTGGGTTGCTGTTTCATCCAAAGTGGTCTCATATTGAGTGCTGACTTGAATTTGTGGAGATATATCTGTTGAGGATGATTTGTCCTTACTACTAGGTGCAACTTGAGCCATTTTATCAAACAGCTCTGGTGTAGGGAGGGGCATGTGTGCTTTAACCACTATCTCTTGCTGAGGAACGATAGTTTCAAAGATTTCTTCAGGCTCTTCTTCAGTCATGCTCCATGTTTCCTTCACCTCTGGTTTTGATGTTTGTCCTTGAGTATTTGTTGCTGGATTAACCTGTATAGGTTTTGTTTTCACCTCCTTCCTATCTGTCATTGTTCCTTGGGTCTGTGTGTTTGAGACAGGTTCGACTTGAACAACTTTATCTTGTGATGGAGGTTTCCGTTGAGCCTTTGGTAGCAGGTTTGCCATGAAACTTCTGTCAGCAGTGCCTCTAACTACTGTTGTCATACCACGCTCCATAGTTTGAGGTTTCACTTGATATCCATTTTCAAGTCTGTTTGTCACAAGTGTAGTGCCAACAGAGGTAACGTCAGGTTTAACTTGGATCCCACTATCTGAAAGGGGTGTTGATTCAACACTCTGTACCAGCACATTTACAGTCTTAATGACATCTGTTGAGGTACCTTTCTGCTCAACTACTTCTGGTAGTGTCTGTGTTTGTGAATTAGAGGTTTGTACATCCAAGTTCATCAACGCCATTGCCTCCTCCTGAATACTCTCTGATAAAATGACTTGTTCAACCTCAATCTCACTTTCAGCTTGTACAGCAACATTCAGTTGTATTTGAGTCTCCATTGTAGTTCCACTTTCAAGTGTTTGGGGTTCTGCACTGACACCAACATCACTGTTTTCAATCGTGCATTGCATACTAACATGAACGTTGTCTGCCTTGAACTTGACATATTCTGTTGCTTTGTCAACAGTACGTGGTCGTGCCTGTGTTGGTTTAGCCTTGTACACAATCGTTGGAGTTTCTGTGGAAGAGTCTCTCCTATTCTTTGAAGCTTGAAGACCAAAGTGGACCCCACTTAATTGTACTTCTGTAGACTTCTCAAGTGTTTGAGGTTCAAACTGACTTGTGAATTCTGTTGTTTGCACAATGGTCTGGGTGTTGCAGTCACTGACATCAACAGGAACTGTCAATGATGGCATGAAAAATTGTTCATTGACTACCACTTCCTTTATAATGGCAGGCTCTGTTTCAACTTCTATAGAAACCTGAATTGATTCATCTTGCTGTGTTGGCATATCTGGCGCAGTAGCAACATCTTCTTGTTTAGTTTTTGCTTGGGTAAAAGCATCAGTGACTTTTAGAACAAGTGTACTAGTTGGTATAACACCAGCCGTTGGCTTTGCTTGCACAGAAGACTCAACAGTTTCAGTCTTTATGGTGATGACTTCAGCTTGGCAAGATGCATCTACAACTTTCTTTTTGTCTGTTGCAGCAACCTTATTTTTGATGTCTGGTTTTACTTGTACACCACTTTCAAGCAGCTCTTTCACAGTTGTAATTTCTGTTGACTTGTCACTTGTAATCTTGAGCTCATACTCTATTTCTGTCCCCACTTCTTCCATTTGTGTCACTATGGATGAATGGTTGTCACTCATTTCTGGCTTCACCTGCACACCAAATTCTACCCATTTTGGAACAGATTGAAGGCCACTTTCAGCCGTAGCTGGTTCTGCTTGAGTTGCGGTAGACAGGATGTCTGGACGTGTGTCCTGAACTTGAACTGAATTATCAACAAGTTTTGTTGTCACAGTCAATGAAGCTCTGCTTTTGTTTTCAGGAGAAACTTGAACTCCAATTTCCAACCTCTCGGGTTCAGGAAGGTGAAACGTAACTGCTGCTTGAACTGGTTGTATCGTAGTTGGTATGAGAGGAATCTCTGGAATTGGTACCAATGATATTTGTGTACTGGCTTCAGAGAGCGAAACGCTTGGTTGTTCATGAGCCTGAACAAATTTTGAAGAGGTCTCCACTGGTTCACTCTGAGAAGTGCTAGATTTTGTTTCTGGTTGTGAGGATTGAGTGAAAGCATCAGTTGTTGAAGCTTGCAGCACAGGAGCTGTCGTTTCCACTATTTGCTGTCTCTGCTGAACTATTTCAGACTCGACATTTATTACAGGCTCAAAACTTTTCCTGGAATTTTTCCTTTCAATGCTTTCTTCCATCTCACTCATCAATGTAATCCATGGCTTTGATGGATGAGTGGCTTTGTTGGCAGTCGTTGTTCTGTCTGACTGAGTGAAACTATCATGCACAATCGGTTTCTTTACTTTCATCTGTTTTGATCCCTTCAGCTTAAAGATTCCTAGACGAGTTGGACCTTTAGCTGCTTCTTGTTTGGGTCTTTCTTCAAGTTGAGACTCCAGTTGTCTTATAGTAACCCTATACTCATTTTCAACTGAATTACGCACATCTTTAACAAGGGTACCCCATGATCTATCTGGTACAGTTCCTTGCTCTCCTGTTTCAGGTACTTCACACTGTGTAAACATACTGACTGTCTTCACTTTCGGTACTGTAGGGGCATTCAGCTTAAAAACAGCCATTGTCTTCCCTCCGTCAGTTTCATCTTTTTCTCCAGTTAATTGATCTTCCAGCTCACGAATGGTACGTCTGTATTCATTTTCCAGAATTTGCCTTACATCATGTAGAATATTCTTCCAAGGTCTAACTGGATTGGTTTCTTGCTCCGTTGTCTTAGGTGCAGCTTGTATCTTCTCATCTACCATTGCTGGTTTCTTGGGCTCTGGTTTAACACCTGGACCTTTTAGTTTAAAGACAGCAACTGTTGGAACCGTTTCGACTACTGGTTCATCTTTCGGGATATAAGTCAGTTTTGTTTCAAGCTCATTGATGGTACGTCTGTACTCATTCTCTAAAATTCTGTGTACATTATGCAGCACATCAGACCATGGCCTCATTGGTTCTGTCACTTGGTCTTCTGTTGCAGGTTTGGGTTCAGACATGTCGCACTGGAAGCTGTTATCCATTTTCTCAGGTGCAGGCTTGGTTTTAGGACCCTTTAGCTTAATGACACTAACAGTGGGAGCAGCAACTGCTGTAACTTGCTCTTGAACAACCTCTTTTGGTTGGAGTCGTCTCATTCGTTTCTTGTACTCCTCAACTGCCTCATCTTCAATTTCCTCTTTCACATCTCGCCAGCGCGAATCTGGTTGGACACCTCTGCTGACAAGTTTTGGCTTCTCTGCTTCGGGAGTTTTCTTGAGCTTGATAACACTTACAGCAGGAATGTCTTGATGTGACTCCTGTACATGTACTTCAGCTGGTTTCTCTAGTTGACTCAAGGTTCTTTTGAACTTTTTAACAGCCTCTTCCTCTATTTCTTCTTTGATCTCGTCAAAACTTAATGCTGGCCCTATACTTTTCTCATATGTATTTGGACCAGAACTCTGAGTGAAACTATTCCTTACCAGTTTTTCAGGTTGATGTTCTTTTTTAAGCTTAATAACACTGATTGCATGGGTTTCTTCAGGAATATCTTGTACACGAACTGCTGTTGGTTTCTCAAGTTGACTTAATGTGCGCTTAAATTTTCTGACAGCTTCCTCTTCAATTTCTTCCTTCATGTCGTTAAAGTTTAGGAAAGTTCCTGTACTTTTTTCATTTGTATCTGGGGTAGAACTCTGGGTGAAACTGTCTCTGACTATCTTTTCTGGTTGTTGTTCTTTCTTGAGCTTAATAATGCTGATAGCCTGGGTTTCCTGATGTGTGTCTCCAATGTGTACTTCCACTGGCCTTTCAAGCTGGCTTAAGGTTCTCTTAAACTTCCTTAGAGCCTCTTCCTCTATTTCCTCTTGCATCTCACCAAAACTCCAAGCTGGCCCAGTGCTCTTCTCTTTTGTGTTAGGGCCAGAACTTTGTGTGAAACTGTCTCTAATCAGTTTTTCTGGAGCCCCTTTCAACTGAATAACTCCTAGTTTCTGAACTGACTGAGACACTTCAGAATCTTCTCTGGGTGCTGGTGCAGACATTCGCATGTAACGCCTTTCAATTGTGTCTTCAATTTCACGGATGAGATCAGACCAACTAAAATTTGGCATTGTTGTTCCGTCTTGCATTTGAGGTCTTTCAGTCTGGGGTTCTTGCAACGTCTCATCTTGCCTCTTTAACTTGATAACTCCTATATTGCGAGTGACTCCATCAACCTCATCCCTTGGCTGCTGAAGCTGCTTTCTGGTTTTACGAATGATTTCAGTTTCAACCATGTTTTGCATCTCTTGCAGAAGCTGGGCCCAGCTATGTTCAGCTTGAGTTCCTCTATCCACACGAGACACTGTAGTTTTTGGGGTAGGCTCCCTTCTTGTGTTAGTCTTCAATAATTTGATTACTCCAATGGTTGGCATGTCTGATACAGGTGCATCTCTTGTAGTTGTTGCGGACCTTGTAGTTTCCTCAAAGCTGTTGGTTCTTTCTTGATGTACAGGTCTGCTTCTTGTGTCTTGAGTTGAGGGTTTAGGCCGCACCAATCTAACAACACCAATAGTTGGGATTTCATCCATTTTTTGATCAGTGTGATATCTGGGTTGCCTTGAAGAAACATTAACACTTTCTTGAAGCATTTGTTGTGCCATGCGCATAATAGGCCCATCTCTGGGCCCTGATTCTTCACTGCTTGGGACCTCACTTTCAACACCTGAAGAGTCTGAGGCACTATCTGGGCGTACCAAACGAATAACTCCAATTGTTGGTACACTTTCAAAGGGGTACTCACTAGTCACCTCTGTCCTGTGTGACGTGGTCATCCGCTCACCTCTTGCTGGAGCTGATCTTGCTCGGCGTTGCCTTCCAGAGCCTTGTCGTTCAATAGATCTTCGTGTGGATCTGTAGTGGAGGTCTTCAAGTGATGTTGAAAGCTCATCATCTTCAGAGAAGGAAATGGTTGCGAAGTCTTTGTCAATGTGGTCTTCTTTAATTGTTACGTGCTTAGAAGATTTGGGGCCCATTAATCTGATAAGACCTGTAAACATAAAACAAAAACATTTCTTCTGAGTAAATCTACAAAGACTGTTATCATGGAATATAGAAAAATATGAGCACTTCAGCATTTCATATACAAATGAAGCTGCAGAAGGAATACAGGAGTATGCTATATTTTTCTGTACTTCACAAACATGTGGGACAACAAATATAGCAAAATTGGGTGTTCTGAAGGTTTACACGAAAACAGCATGAACTTCAGATGTTTATATTCTTAAAAAGGTTGAATTTAGTCTCTAGGATTGCTCTGCTGATAAACATCAACGCTCTAAGTTCTTCATAGACAACCATGAAATGCTTGCACTGCAGTAAGCATGTACATATACATGTATACATGTAATCAGCAGCATAGCCAGGATTTTTTCGGTGGGGGGGGGGGGCAATGCTTTTAAGTGGGGGGCCTAGGGAGAATGAGTTTGTAAGTAAGATGGGTCATGCTTTTATTTTGGAAGTGAGATGCTGCAAGGGTCCGCCATCCTCTTATGGCATTTTGTGGCTGCAATAGCAATCTTGATTGCGATCGTTCACTCCATTTAGATTATAGAAACACGCCATTTCCTCTTTTTTTTCTCTCTTCTTTTTTTTCTTTTCATTTTTGCACACTATCGCGATTTTTTCCATTGTGGGGCACCTGGGGGGGGGGGGGCACTGGAAATGTGCCCCCCTTGATTGGCTACTTCGCTGCATGATGTACATGTGCATACTTCGTCCAATACTCAGGATGCTATATACACGATTATTGAGTGGGATGTACATGTAGGAATATATCCCACACTGTTCCCAATAGCTGATTTTGAATATCAATGCTGATTTGGAAGTTTGTCTTACTTCTTTAATAAAAAAATGATAGGAAGATGTGGTCCAATGACAATTAAAATGAAAAAAAAACAAAAAAACAGAATTTGAACTGATGTTGCATTACAATCGGTGGAAACTTATAATCTTGACAAAACTTTCTTATGTTCCTGTCTATTTTGTATTTTATGTCTTTTAGATTTTAAGTAACTTACCAATGGTAGGAATATCATCCATAGAGTCTGTGTCCTGGCTGAAGGAAACCGTGTCACGCCGAAGTATGCTGGCCCTCTCCTGACTCAAGCTGGATGGAGTAGTGTTGTCTGATGGAACTCCACTTGGACCGATCTCACACTGCACTCCAGCATCTCCAACTTCAACAAATGTCTTACTTCTATGTCTGATGTAAGAATTTCTGGCAAATCCTCTGTGCTCGGTATCCCGTATGATAATTGGTCTCCTGTTTGTACCAACAGGGAACAACTTGTACATCTCTTGATTCTCTGAACTGGTCGATTGAACAACTTGGTGTTGTTGTTTACCATCGCCTTCTTCAGACTCAGGCCGAATGAGTTTTATGTACCCAAAGACTGGTGGTGTGCCATCTTGCTCATCTGATGAAGTGTCTTCTTCAGTGACAATGTCTTCTCTTGCATGTGCTGCAGCTGATGCTCGCATTGCAACTAACTTGGCTTTGTTTAGTCCAGTGCTGTATCGGTATCTACTGTTGAAGAGTTCAGTTGGTGTTTCCTCTGAGGACCGCCTATCTAGTGGGATACCTCCAACAGTTGCTCGGAATGTGCCATGTCCAATCTTTCCAGGAATAGAGTGCCGCTGCATGTTAACCACATGATGTTGTCTCTCAGAGCTCTCTCCGAAGTCATACAGGTCATCATCACTGCTCTCTGACCGCGATGTTGATGGTGAGGAACGAAGGATGAAGTTACCAGTGGGATCAACATGAGATACAGATGGCTCACTGTGGATTGAAGCTTCAGTGAATCCTTGACGTTTTGTAGAGGTTCGTTTACCAATTGTAAAGTTGTCGTCAATGGCAATACGTGTTTCAGGCTCAGCTTCTTCCATATTTAAGACCATAGCATCTGATGATTTAGACCTTCTACTGACCCTTTTCACCTTGGGTGCAATGTCATCTGAATCAGTTGTAACTGTAGTAACCTCCTGTCGTGCTTTTCCACCAAAGCCTGTTGTGTATGTGTAGGTAGTTACTTCACCATTATCATCGTGGACATCTATGCTCTTTTGACCAAACCTGTCTTTGTATTTTGAAGAAGCAAAGTTAACAGATCCAACCCCTTCATGTGGTGTTCTCAGAATTGGAAACTCTTCTGCATCATAATACAAATCATCGAGACTGTCCGACATGTCTTTGCCACTGAGGATGTTGGGGACACGAGAACCCCAACCAGCATTGTATGTGTAGACATTGTCCATGTCAAAGTCTTGGTCGTAGTAGCCACCTATGATTGCAGAGCTAGCATCGCGATCTTTGGAGATGGGGTTACGGTACAGTGCTGGAACATACATCATGTTGTCCTTTGTTTCACTTATGCTAAAGACTGAAGCTCTCTTCTGCTCATTCCCATCTCTCAAGTCATGCTCAGAGTCGCTCTCATAGGCTAGATTTTCTTTGACCACCATCTCCTCATCTGGACCCATCATGAAACGGCGAGAAACTTTGGGTTGTTTTTCTCTGCAGTATTTTCTATAGCAGAGAATAGCTACAGCTTCAATGATCAAAGTCCCAAATAAAACAGCTATACAAGAACCAACCAGCACACCCACACTGACAGTGTTTTGTGGCAATGTACATGGTTGGCAATTGCCGCCTGTCTGTTGCGCAGCTGGTGGGATCAACAAAGCAATTATGAGAACCACTACACAGATCAAAGGTGTCAAATTTGTAGATTTAGCCATGTTGGATAATTTAGTTTACTTATCTGCAGAACTTGCTTCTCTGTTTATGACATGGTTCAATGACAGGTGTTGTAGCATCAGACTA
>CM021540.1:12052329-12063254 GCA_010994315.2 Pisaster ochraceus | reverse complement strand
TTTCAGGTTACAAAAAAAGTAAACACAATTAAAATAAATACATTTGTTTCATTTGTTTCACCACACCATTCACATCAATAAACAGTTAAAGTGAAGTGAAGGTCACATGTATAAACTACAAATCCTTTCTTCATGTACCACATTGTTCATTTTCTTTCAAAGTGAAATTTATTTTGAGTTTTGGCACTGGTCACACTTATATTTGACATACATAAACTCTTTGTTTTTCTGAATCCTGCTGAAAGAAACAGTAGGGCATACTTTATGCATTGAAGAATATATATCTTTACTGCTTGACCATCAATCTTCAGCATGTTAGAGAAGCCTGTGGTGACAACCACTTCATCTTTTAGAATGGGCAAAAGAACTGTAGTGCAGGTCTGTTCAGGACCTACATGTATGCCAAGTACAGGTCCGTACAAGACCTACAAGGAATTATGCCACTATCGAAAGCAAGGACACCGATAGCCATTCACTGAAGCAAACCAATTTTATTCCATCTACCCCCCTCAACTGACCTAGTCCATGAGGCTGATATGTTTGTCAGTTCATTAATATTTACTAATATGTAATATGTATGGTTCATCTTGTTTGAAATCAAACTACATTTTTTATCTGAAGACAATCTGATATTCTGGCCCCTATCATATTGATGAGTGGATTTATTTTTCATTCTAAAAAGGACTGTCCGTTTGAGAAGATCATGCACATCATTGATGACTCTACTTTTTCACATGCTTTTTATGATATGGGAAGAAGTTATTTCTCTGAATAAAATAACACTCTTTATGAAGATGTTTTACAATGATTCATGTCGAAAAAGATGATCACCTGATGTTGGAAATTGTTAGTTCACGTGAAGACAAATTTGGTAGGTACTATCAAAACAAAGTTTCCACAGAACAGCAGCGACATTTTAGAATACTCTTTAAAATGAAAGTATTAGGGAAAACCAAATTGAAACAACTTGTATTTCCATCGTAAGTGTTATTTGATGAGTAAACTGCAGCTGACAATGACTTGATATGGTGGGTCATCTCTGTGCTACCTTGTTCAGGCCCCAACATGTAGGATCAGCGCTATTTATAATGCCTCTTTGTAACCACTCCCCAAAAAGGCAATGTACCATGACAAATAAATTCCTTAATGGCCATACAAAGAAACTAGATCTTGACTTTTGCACACAAGTACGATACATCATCATTATAACAAAGTATAAGCCCATTAACAGACACCTCTCTTTGTAAATCTCACATTTTTTTTATTTTGACAGCCTTTGAAGAAATCCCAAAGTTACTGATGCCTTAGGCAACAGATATTGAAAATAAAAGCATGTGGGTATTACTTATTCCCCCAGAACTCTTTCTTTTTAAACGGTGCCAACAAAATCATGTGCATGTAGGAATGTTGGGCATATTTAGAACCTATTTTATGGAAAAGGGTCAAATGTTTTTTAAAGAATATTCTTGGTACAACATAAATACCCTTGTTTTAGAAAATTGTTTAAAAACTTATTATCTACACTTTAATATGTTTAACTTAATGGTCTTTAAGTTGTAAAAGATTTGTAGTTAAAAGATTTGTAGTTACCTTTAGGCAATGTGACTGTCCTGCAAGCAATAACTACTTTAATTGATTTTTGGACAGTGTCCAATTCCACGCCTCCACGCTGCAACGTGAGGGTCTTAACAGCCTGTGTACTACAGCTCTAATTGAATTTTGTTGAAAAGTTGGGGAGGGGGGAACTTGCTCTCTGATGCATTCTGGGCCAAGTTTATCTTTTGAGTGGGAAAACAGGACAACTCATACTGCCCAATTTTATATAAATAAAAACCAATTAGGCTGATGGTGGAGACCCAGGTGTGGAGTGATTTTTCCAGCGGCATCAATCTTAAGTGATAATTATAAAGAAGGCAGAATATACTATAATCTCCATTTTTACCATAACAACTTTACCTTCGTTTTATTTAAACGTTGGATAGTTTTGGCAAACAGAAGTGACACCAAGTATTGTAAGAATCAGAAAGTTTGTGAAGTCCACAACGCCTGCAAGCGCCTGATGAACCATCTAAAGGGATGAACCATCCAAAGGGCATTTAAAGACAAAATATTGGTTTTAGGAAAACAAGGAAGATAGTGGTTGAATTCAAAGACTAACTGGTTACCCGGGTACATAAAAACCTACATGAGCTTTAGTAGCAACAACTACTTCATCGATGAAATAGTTAATGGTATAAAAGCTCATGCATTTTTTAAATGTAATTAGTTAGTGATTAAAGTGTTACCATCATCTTCCTTGTTTCATCTATCAGGCTAACATGGCAATCTCTATCATTATACAATTGTAGATATATGCAATGAAACTAACCTGTGAAAATCTCATCTCAAATGAAGGTAGCGTTTTGGAGATATCGCTGAAAATCTGGAGCGGTTATGTCCACGCAGGAAGAATAATCCGTAATTGGAATACTACACAGTCTGAGAAACAAATGCAGAAATGTTTGTAAGATTAAAATGTTTTTGAATCCCTCTCTCTAAGACCACATTCCTCAGAAGGGAATCATTCCTCAATGTTAAAGATTATCAGCAGCAGCAGTGCTTCTTAATAAAGCAAGTTTTTTGGTTATTAATTTTTAGAGTAATTACCAAAGGTGTACCTTCCCAGGCACAAAGGAAGATGTTTTTAACAGGGGGCCAGGTTATATCTGTGAAGTTTGCCTAGTCACTTGCCATAATCATTATTCACACATTGCCCACATCCCCAGAAGACCAGAATTGCATAAAATTGCCATTGGCAAGATCTAAAACATGAAGTTAAAATTAAATAAAACTTGCACGGTGTAAAGTTGATGAGGGTGGAAAACATCCCTTGAAATATTGATACTAAAAGTACTGTTTGATGCAGGGGCGGATCCAGGATTTTCCAAATGGGGGGGCGGCATGAAATGTACCAAGCAGCAAATGTTCAAGGCAAGTTGTGGAGCCTGCAAGTGCAGAGCCTAAAACCAATTGTGGGGTCCAGGTCCCCCTTCCCGGATTCTAGATGCTCTGTGGTGCGATCTCAGGCAATATCTGACTGCTTAAACAATTTTTTTTTTGCAAGATAATAAATATTATATTCTAGTTGGGAGTCATTGAATCATCAGTCATCCTGAGTTGTAAGTATGCCCCACGCCCCCCTGGATCCGCCCCTGTGATGCTATCTTTTTTTTATAGAAATGATTGAAACAAATTAAGTGAACAAAATGTCCTCGAAGCGCAAATTCAACATATACAATTAATGTCATCAACGCTGAATGCATTTTCACAATTTTCTCGTCAAAGACACAACGAAATGAGGTGAAATTTGTACAGGTTGGTTTTTGTACATTGAGTCTCAAAAAGTATGGAAGTAGTGTAAATACCAATACTGTATAGAGCTTTAAATGTCTATGAGAAACCCCCACTCCCCTCTATCATACCAGTTCAGTTTTATAAAAGAAAGAATTTTGCAGACATGTTAAAATGTTCTATTTAATAAATTGTGAAAGTTTATTTGTGTGCCTTCGTTTTACCCTGAATCCTGCCTCTGCATCAGTTTCTTCAGACAGTTTGATGCTCCAAGCAATAAATATACGGTAATTAATATGATACATTTTGATGTCATTACCTTAGGCGCGTCAGAGGGCATTACTAAAAAAATTACTCAAAATTTGGGGGCATAACCCTCTGTTGTATCAAATTGCACAGCAGATTGTAGAGGATGGACAAGCTGTCGATTTTGAGTAAAAATATAATGTGTATTCAAATAACCACTTTGTCAACGTGATCTGATCAGATGGCTTACAGACTGCAGTACTATTCTTTTTAAAGCTTTTTAAAAACAGATACTAGGTAATGTTTTTACAAAGTGTTCTTGAATTCAATGCAAGTATCGGATTTCATGAAGAGCTATGTCTCAAGACTACCATAAAGAGCAAGGACCCTTGCTTTATATTTTGCAAAAGTCAACAACAATGCACAACATTGCATCAAGTCCAGTTTGTTTTTTGTTTTTTCCCCCAGCTCTTATAAATTCTGTGGGATTGACAATTCCAATTAAACAATGTATTATTGTATGATATCAACATATCCCATGTCAAAAATACTTTCCATGAACCATTTTGGTGGAATTCTGAAGCACAAACTTTATTTTGGTTAGGAAAAAAAGTTATTTAATATAAAGAGCTATCGTCTTAATTGGTCAGTGAGGTTCGTTAGATGTTTTCCATCATTGGAAAAGTACAGGCCTGTTCGTGTGTAACTGTAAGGATGACTTTAAAAATTCAATCAGATGATTTGTCAATTTTACTTCAGAGAATTTTTAAAGATACATGATTTATGGCTTCTAGCTCTAGTTCTAGAAAAAAAAAGTTACTTTTGATTATGGCATCACATTTCATATTCTACTCTATTGGGGAAAAAATTCCCATCATCCAATCGTGATACTATCAACATACTTTCAATATTTTCCAATCTACATTATTTTCCTAATAGATTGTTTTGGGGCTATACAGTGGCAGTCGGATTATATGCATGTTTTTCTTTCTAGAAATAAAGCATGTCAATTAAAAAGTTTTATGTTAGGGTCTATTGGTTCAGCATGAACAGCGTTAAAACCACAGCTTTCATCTCTCTAACAACAGTAAGACTACTATACAGCGCACACACCCACACAGCTAATCAAAATGTGAAACAGCCCAATGCATTCATTCCATTTTTTTATACACCCGTTTTGTTGTTGATTGCTTCAAGTTGGCTCTGATTGAACCCTCTGTACTTTATTACGCTCGAGAATAAGGTTCTATTGTAGTCAGAACAAGCTTGAAAAACGCACCTGCAGTTTTCTGGCAAAAAAAGTTTCGTGAGCAAACCATCATTACTCAACAAGTGCATGATTTTCGGGGATACACCCGTCAAAGCAACTAATATATAACTGAATTTGTTGTATTCAGAGTTATAAAGTTATATACTCACTAGTTTTGAAGGGTTGTCATAAACAATCCAACCAATTCCATGTATGCAATTCAGCATTGTTACAGTAAAATCAATCGCCAGTATTACTACTAAAAGGCCTCTGAAGTTGATCCTTGTTTATACTCTTTGAATGCCATTGCAGAAAGTAAGCATCAGACTAGTACTAGTAGAACTGTAATTGGGCCTACTGCAGTTCTTTGAAATTGTTGGGCACAGCACAAGTTGCCCAGCTGTCTCGACTCAATGCACAGGCACAATGCCGTGTTGGGTTGCAACATCTAAAGCCCTCAGATTCCTTTCAAATTAAAATTCAGCAAGAGGTGCATAGTGAATGGCATTTAAACCACTGTAAACAGCAGCCTTCGTGGCAGAACGTTCTCATGACAGCCATGTCAATGCCCTGGATTACAGTAGTTGTTTGTGTACTGGATATGCACAGGCTACTATAATCCAGTGTTGTTATACTCCCCAGATTGATTGAATCACAAGGCGCGGGGGCTGGGCCTAGACACAACGGTTTCTAAAAAGGTCTGATGACACTAAAAACGTTTTACAGACTATTTTTGGGCTAATGGCCAGAAAATCGAACCGGTTTGGTTCGACTCTCTGTACATTTGGGTTCATTAAAATAGCCTCATCTTCTCAGAGAAGAAATTAGTTATTGATTTATTTTTTTTAATCCATGTACGGAAAATAAGAACCGAGTAAAAATATTTCACATTGCCATATAATTCCATGGAAAGTACAAAGGTGTTGCCTACCACGGATGTTTTGATAATTGGACGGCCCAACTTGTCCGACAGCTCATGTACCTGACTTTCTCAAGGTGGAACATAAGCAGAAAAGTTGGGTGCGCCAAAATAATGGCTTGGGTTGGTGGCGGTTCCACTTTTAAAACATGTTTTCTCGAAAGACTAGACCCCTTGCACGAACACTTTTGGGCAATATTTTTCAAAAGAAAAGGTAGATTTTTTATTTTATTTTATTTTTCAACGAAAAAATGTATACCTATAACAATTAAGCTAAAAGCTTAAAGTGGCTTTATTTGTTTGTTTAAAACATCATAAGGGTACTTTTAAATTATATATATTACTTACAAAATATGTCTACTGTCCACCGTGTAATAGACTTCAACAATGGTTGTTTTTTAAAATAACAAAACAGATAATAATTGCAATGTTTTTAAAACTATACTTTTCCATTTACACGCAGGCAATGCCCTTTTTTTTACACTCACGGCAGATTATCTTATAAAGATATTAAAAATTACATTTGATTAAAAAGGCGCTGAAATGGGGCTTGTGTAAGATAAAGGCAAACTTGGCTAGAAATGGCCCATAGAACAAATCACCCCTTGTGTCCCCCTGTAAAAGTTTACCTTTACCCTTGTTAAGGTGCTGGATTCGATCTAAGCAGTAAGGGGATTTCTTTATCGAATGAAAGAAAGGTCGAAAAGAAGTAGGCCCAAGCGTAGGCCTACAACACTACCAATTTCAACAAAAACTCAGAATGGCTGGAGCAAAACTATTGTTTGTCGTTTTATAGTTGGAAACTTCGTGTTACTTTCGATCTTAAAAAAAATAAAATAGAATGGTCTTATATTAAGGCATGGACATTTTATCAGAAGATAAGCACCTCGACTTTGATGGAACTATGTGGCTACTTTGCACAATCATACAATAGATTGCCGTTATATTTTCCATCCTAATCATAACAATTCACCAGCGGGTACACTTTTTAAAAAGCTGGTTATAAAGTGGCACTATTGTTACCACGATGGAACTATACTCGACAATACTGTGAAATGTTTCCTTTATATTGAAACGGGCAACCTTTGGCTCTCGGGCACTTTGAGCGTCAAACGGAGTAAATTAAACAATAATGCACGTCAGCAGTGTAATATTGTGGGAACGACCGTGGGCGGTTTTAGGTGTTCGTGTATTAATGCACGAACACCTCTTTGAAATTGTTTTGGTTTTGGTTTTTTCTTTCCTTCTTTATCTTCTTCTTCCATAGGACTCGTCTCTACAGAATAACCCAAGAACAAACTTGAATTGAAATTAAATATTTTTAAAAACTCCTCAACCACTCATTGTATTTTTATCATTTATACGTCAATTTTATCAGAAAGAACTAGGACTTAACAGCGATACACAGTGTGACCTCATTTAACCCTGACTTCCGGTTCAAACCGGAAGTTAAAATTTTATATCGTAAAATGTCGTCACTAATTTATTCAATCACTCACCACGAACACCTTGTTTTTGTAATCAACAAAAACTGATTCTCTAGGTTTTTTTGTGATGATGTGGAAATTGAAAGATAAAAATACATGTAACTTTATGGACGTTTGACTTTCTTTTTACTAAAAATAACAAGACCGCTGCATATACAATTCTTATTATAAATAACCCGCAGAGGAGGACGTGCTAAACAAACACCACATATGTGTTTTTGAAACTTTCCACTCGTGAGTAAAGTATTTCTCCACATCCCTTTGTTTTCGCCTCATCTAACCTTGATCAGTGTCATGAAAGAACAGACAAATACATAGAGTCAGTAGTGAATCATCCCTGTATCAGCAACAACAACGGAACCAATTAATAGTTACTTTTACAATAAATCCATTTTGTATGAGCAAAATAAGAAGCTATATTTTTGTGTTACGATAACTTTTTTCCAACAGCACTCAAAAGGAACACCCAACAAGGCACATTCAAAGTCTGAACCTTTTTACATCCAATTAAAGATGCCCTTCAACAAATAAAGCTGTACTTTCAGGTAGCCATGACAATGATGCAAATAGTACAGAGCATTTCCACATCTTTGTTTAATAAGTTCCACCCACGGAACAACAGCAGGTTGACGGTCATGGGATCGGCCGTGTAACCATAGAGAGGTCGGCCTGGACGAGCTCTGGAATTTTGAAGATACAAGGTTATAAAGACAATACGAAGATAATACTCAGGTGTCATGGAGTCAGAGAGTCTCCACAGGTACGAAGGGCACGGACAACGGGCATAATGAACACACTCCTTCATTACTGTGGGAAAGTATTTGGTGGTCGAGACGCAAATTAGATTTGAATAATGGTTTATTGATTAAACGCTTGCGAGTCATATTGGAATGTTTTGTAAGTCAACAAATGAAATATGCAAAATAAATAGTGTAGAATTGCAACAACACTGAGAAATGATCCTGGGAACAAACGGAGGTGTGGCTGGACGAAATCGATCCAGATATTCCTTCAACTGTTTATACACTCTGACCACAAGTTTAAAGCCAATTGTTTTGTGAAATATATCATATTAATGAAACAGCATACTATTGTATCACAATCTCTTTCCACAAAGAGTAGGCCTACGAATACGATGATTAAAAAGAAGTACTGTGTATTGAAACCATACATTTAAAATGTAAGATTTATGTCAACAAGTTTTACTAACTATTGGTGATGTCCCCTTTTACAGAACCTTTTACTTTTTAAGTTTTGGTGGTGTTCCTTTTTACTCCTTCCGGTTTTATTTACTTCTTTGTAATTTTAAAGTGCTGGATCCAGCAAATTTTAGTTAGAGTGTATCACGAAGGTATAGCTGCAAGCTGGATAAAAACTAAATAGGTGTATCAATAACAGTGCAATACCGGTAGGTTATGCAGTTTGATATATTAGTGGGTATCCTTGTGGGAACTTATTATGTTAAACTTTATTGAAATCAGTGTTTTATACACCATGGTAAACCCGTAGCCAGTGCCGCGTAATAAACCCCTACCGGGCCTCATGAATTAAATTTAGTATTACCCTTTCCAAATTCCACAAATATTGAAATTCTTTGTTCATTACTGCCCTAACACGCACGAGAAACTTTAATCTCTTGATTTTTGTTCAGTAGTGATCTACTTCACTTGTTATTCAAAGAAACAAGAAAAGCTACCTTTTGAAAATCACCAAAGTGTCATTAATACTGAAATTTCTGTACCATAAACTTTCCCTTCTAATTTTGACTTGGTCACAATGAAGTTGAGAAAAACAGGATGGCTTTGCCGTGATCAAAATGAAAGGTCTGTGGGGACTGGCGGTAAATGCCTTTTCGAAATCATTTGCGTGGTTGGGTTGGCGTAGTGGTATCTTTCCTCGCCTTCCACGTCTAGGACCCCGGTTCAAATCATGCAGGGGCACTATGTGGGTTGGGTTTTCAGTCCCTACCTAACTGCGTGTGTTTTCCCTGGAATAATTCTCTGGGGTTTTCCTCCCACATCTAAAACTGATACTTCCTTCCTTGTCTTTTCTCACTATTCTTGGCTATAATAGATTTTCTGAGAGTCATTGGCTGTGCAACCAAAATAAATGAAATTAAATTTCAATCTGTCTTAATTGCTTCACGATTTCCCAATGATGACGTAACAAAACACCATAGACAAGCCATATCGGAGTCAAAGATGTGGCTGTTTCAAGTCCCTTATACTGAAAGCGCACGAGCCTATATAGGCCGGAGTCCAAGCAGGAGGGTCAAGCCCGAGCCCAAGCCAGAGCCCTGAAGCCTAAGACAAAGCCATGGTTTGGACAAAAGAGCATGCTCTCTGATGCATTCCGATGCATTCTGATGCATTCTGAACCTCTCTGGTTTATCTCCTGAGAAAAAGATGTGAGAACGATTTGTACAGTCATTAGGACCAGATCTTTTGGTTAAAAAGAAAAGATCATTCCAGAAAGTAAACTAAAAGACTGTCACGGTGAAGTTCAAAGCAGGAAATTTCCCTCACGAAACGGGGGCGAGTCGAAGAGTGGTCCACTTGGTGTTAAAAGTTACACCTCCTACTCACATAACATAGTCGATCAGGTATAGGTTAGCACAATAGGGATTGGCCGGATTATGTAGTTCAACCGTTACAATCCACCTTGGATCAGTTCTGCTTCTCCAGACATTAACATTACCGTAACTCCCTTCCACATGAGATTGCAAAATCAGCTATCGCTATGCTAGATTAGTTACACACCAACTATATGTCTAAAGGTTAGTTTGTATATATTGCCATGGATCTGTATTGAAAAGTGGGGGTGGTTTTAAAATTACAAAGTTGTCAACGTTATAGATAACTTGTGGTGAAATTACGTTTGCCATATCAACTTTATTATAGTGGTGGGTAGCCGTGTTAGTCAGGTAATTGCAAAGAGGAAAGTAACATGTAGCACTCTATTGAATAACTGTTTTTGTTTTTTACCCTTACACCGATGTGAATTAGGCACTGTATACTCAGTATTTTCCCGAGTTGGTGAAACAAATCCACAGGCAAATCACTCGGGTGGGATTTGAACCCACGACCTTTGCATTGCTAGAGCAGATAGAGCAGGTGTAAGGGTAAAAACCCAAATCATATTCTTTATTCCCAATGCAAAAAATAACATCTAGCCTATTAGTAATAAATAAATATCCGCACAAGCTTTCGTAGCAACAACTATTTCATCAGATACAATGAAGAAAAACAACTTCAACCAAGAAAGTTTACATACATTTCAGCACAGTCTGAACAAAGGGTGGATAATTGAGTACTACTCAGTCATTAAAGTGCCACATTTTGTTTTCCTCATATCAACTTTAGTGTTGAAGTTGAGGACTTTAGGTTAAGTGCGCAGCCCCAAGCTGTAACGGCGTGAGGACCAGCCGTGTACGCATGCTCTCTGGTGCACTCTGAACCACTCTGGTTTACCTCTCGAAAAAACGATGGGAGAGCGGTTTGTATTTTTTCTCCTTTAAACTTCTCATCCTTTTTCACTAAAAGGAAAACAGTCATTCGGGGGTAAGGGGAGAGTGCATTACGAAACCTTCCTCCACACGGCGTTGAAAATGTGGATGCCATCTTAGTCTGAGGCTATCTGCGTTTCTGCAGAACTGTTTGTGTTTCTCTTCAATTGTGTTCTTTTTCTGGGGGAA
>CM021540.1:11992029-12008955 GCA_010994315.2 Pisaster ochraceus | reverse complement strand
ACACAACCTATGCAGTTGAATGGCTCCTCATTGTTGGTCAATGTTTTGGCCAATTATTGTGAAAAGTAGGAATGTTAAACAACTTTATGGAAGTATTTTTGAGTCACATATGAAAGATATTGCCTTGGTTGATTGTTGTATTGTCTGATTTCTTATTACCAGTTTGGAAGCCAAGGATAAGGACATATCTCGTCTGAAGCGAGAAGTGAAAGAACGTAAGCAGTTAAACCATAAACTACGAGAGCTTATTACTGAGAATCAAAGAGTAGCTGAAGAGACCAGACAAGATCTGGAAAGGTTGGTTCTAGGCACTGATACTTGATACAGTCAAGCTAATGTGCTATTGATTGCATGAGGGTTGGAGATAACCTTAGGACAACAATAGATTTTTAGATTATGATTTAATGACTTAAAACTTAATTTATTCTATTATATATTGCTATGGGCTTTGGTTTTGTTTGTGGTTATGAGCAGGGTTCTTTCATTATGCCAGGAGTGTCATTTTTTCTTAAGACATGGTGCATTAGAAATGACTTACAGTTAAGATTTTCAGGGGCTGACATTGGTTAACTGTTAGATATATATAAAGAACTAGAAGTGACATATTACAACTTCATTTAAATTGTCAAACAGATTGTCTGGAGAGGTTGAAGAGAAGAATCAGAAGATATCTGAGCTTCACGGCCAGTTACGCAAATCCATCAAGACTTCTAAGAGGAGAGCGCCCTCTGCTGACAGCCATGGTCCACCCAATGCACCCAATGCTAGCAGGGATCAGCAACTAGGGCTGTTTGAGGATGATGAGGTGGACTTCCCTGACTCTGGATTAACCAGTAATCCCAGAGAGTCTGGGATAAAACAATCTGACTGGATGAATGATAGAGGATCTGCAGTTGGTCAATCAGGACCTATGACTTCCACTGTCAAACCTTCGTCAGTGACTCATCACATCGCAGCATCTACTCAAACGTACTCTCTCTCATCAAGCCGTTCTAACGCTGGTAGTGGACAGGATAACACTGCAGCGGAACTCACTCATGTTCGATCAAAGCTAAGAGACACTGACAGACTCAACTCTGCACTCAGAGCTGAACTAGATATCTACAAATCAGTATTGGGTGATGGGGATATTCCTAGCAGCAAGGCAAGAGCAGATGGGAAACAAGATCCTAATGATGTCCTGAAAGAGTATTTGGAGGAGCTTCGAGAATTAAGGAAGAGATTAGAGGAATCTATCCGAGTAAATGATAGATTGAGACAGAAGCTAGAAGAAAAGCTTGCAAGTACGGGACAGGAGTCAGGTATGTCTTACCTTGGCTGAGCGCCATCATTTAGGAAATAATGTTGTTGTTCTGTATCATGTATGTTATCAAATGTTGAGTGCTCAGTTTTTGTAATTAGGCAAATACTTTGAGCACAAAAGTATTAAAACATTTAAAGCGTTTCAGCTCATTTCATTGTACAGTTTTGGTTTGAATTTTGTAGGTTGTTGAGGAAGGGTATGTACTGATTGTGGACAATCCTTTTAGGAACTGGGACTGTCCCAATGCCTGAGAAACACAGAAAAACCACACTCCCAATTTTCAGAGGAGGAATGTATTGTAAAATATTTTTAAAACTGCTAAGCAGCAAATTGATAAGCAATATTTTTCTGCTTAAGCAGCTCTATGGGCCCTGGGCAGCACAACCATTGGCCCCACCATTGTCCAATCCTTTCGCACCTCTTACTTCGCTACGAATTCCTTTATCTAGATTTCAAGTGTTGGCAGGTGCATGTTTGTATCTGCTTTGAATAATGTAACTGATTTTCAAGCCATGTATTATTTTTCTTGATTGAATTACAGAAGGTGTAACATTCATTCATCTTCAAGAAACTAATATAGAACTGACTGAACTAAACAACTCTATGATAACAACGCTATCTGAGAAGGAACGTACCATTAAGGACTTGAGGGGTGAACTACAGCGCTCCAAGTTATTAAAGTCTGAGCTAAACCAGAAGGACTGTACCATTCAAGACTTGAGGGATAAACTACAGAAATATTATTCTTCACAATCTGACAAGGATCATACCATTCAGGGTTTAAGGGATGAACTACAGCAAATTCATTCCTCCAAAGTGGAAGTGGTTGAAAAGGAACGTACCATTTCCAATCTTAAGGATGATCTGAAGTCAGCAAGAAAAGATGTGCAAAGGTAAATACAAAACTTCCGGCTATTAACTTCTGACATTCGAGTAGCTCAATACTAACAGGGTGTTTCACAGACCCAAGTCATTTCTTATATTGCCAGTTTAGATTGTCTCTGATCAGTTATACATGACCCTGAAAGAGGACAAAGTAAAGGTTTCAAATAAAGTAGGCACTTATTGATAATGTTTAGTAGTTACTGAGCATTTCACTTTGTAACACTGGTTGTCCTTTTTTCTTCAGGACAGACTATACATGCCTGACATATCAAATCCATGTGACTTTGAAACGTATAGAGACAATTTGGATGTTCTAGTAGCCACTTATTTGCATATATCCTATATATTGTGTGAAATCTTTTTAGCTTTATTGGTTCAAAGAATGCAAAGAAATCCAGAACTTAAGAAGAATTTCCTTTGATCAAACAGACTATATCTTGCATAAATGAATTACCAAGTTGATAATAACTAGCAACAATGTGTTGAACAGGTACAAGGCTGAAAGCCAGCGCTTGAGAGATCAGATTGAAGAAAACACACATCTTGCTGAATCCCTTCGCTTTGAACTAAGTGTTTACGAGCACATCCACACCAAAGGTAGGTAGAAGCTGTGGCTAGGAGTGTAGGACACAGCAGTGAGCATTTAGCTAAAGGAATAGCCTTTGCTCTAGAAAGCTGATACTGTATTGTAGATTGACTATTATACTTCCTGTATGTAGCTTCAGTAAAGATACTTTAAGTGCTGTGCTTTGACCATGTTGACTTCATTCTCAATCTCCCTCATTAAAAGTAGAGTTATAGATTGGTAAATACTCCAAAAATTAATAAACATAAAAACCTACTTGGGGAGAAGGATTGTAGCTGTTGATAGCATTGGAGAAAGGATTTTCTTCAAAGTAATATGGTTTGGATATTTGTTCACCCCCAAACAGTTGAATCTGAGAAACGATTCGTGTATGAATCGTTTTTCAGATTTCTGAGGTTTGGTGTTCATTCCCAACTGCTGGGGCCAGAGATGCGGTTGGTACCCACTGCCTGCTACCTCACTAATGTGGATGGATTTGTTAGTGTGAAATTACAGTGACAGTGTTTTGCTGTTTTCTCAGCAAGTATCCACTGTATTCAGCTGAAACTTTCACATGTGACTTGTATCTTTATAACTATGCCTATACATCAGCATTACATTGACAAAAACCAGTGTATGATCCAACCTTTAGGTCTCTCACTAAACTCACTATGTATGCACACAACTTTACGGATCCGGTTTGTGGGGTCTTGCTATTGTTGTTCTATTATTCCCTTTTCTAAGGAATTCTCTTGTGGGGTCCATTGTTCCATTGTTGTAATGGACATTCCTTTGTTCAGTGCACATAAGAAAAAGCGTATTATTTAACATTGTTGAAAACACTGTGCAAGTCCACATAGTTTTTCAAGTCCCTACCTTTTGTAGACCTCTATTGTTCTCAGCTCCTCACTTCATATGTAACGCATAAACAATTACTACAACGTAACAAAAATACACTATGGAATTGCTATTGAAATTGGGAGATTCTTCTGAATCCTTTCCCATCTCTTGATGCTCTCTTAGTTAATGTTATTGCCTTTGATTCAATTGATTGATTACTTCAGATTCTCAGCTGAGTCCGCGTGGTTCAGGAGGAGCCAGCCCACGTCTACCATCAGTCACAGACCCAGGTACAGGACTAGACTTATCTGAGCTCCTTAGAGAAATGAGACATCTCCGTATCCAGCTTGAACGTAGCATTGACACTAACAATGCTCTCCGACTCAAGCTAGAAGAGATGATGAAGACTACCGGTCAGGGAGTCAAGTCACCACAAGAGGGCCACAGGACTTCCATGACGACTGTCACCATGACAACAGCTTCAGAGAGGGATAGAGTTGGTAAGGCAGCAAAGAGTTTCACCCCACGGCAACTGTTTGGAGGTAATTACAATAAATTAAAGATGCTAGGTCTGATTTTTGACTGGTTTGACCCAATTATTTAGATTTACATTAGCTATTTTATAGATTCAAGAAAGTTACAAGCTTTGATTTAAAGGCATTGCATGAAAAAAAATTAGGTAGTTAATTCAAAACTAAAAATGAATTATTTTCAGGATCCCTACATTAAATCACGTCTATCAGCCATGTACACAAATCTTTTGCATGTTACATGTAATTTGTGCATTGTCCGTGAATATGAAAAAGTTTTTGTATGTTTTTGTTTTGAAACATAATTTGTCAAAATTTGTTCAGAGAAGAAAAAATACAATTTTGTGGCAATTTTTGTTTCATGAGCTACTACTGTACAATATACATATAACTCTTCAATAATCTGAAATACTCTTCATTAGTTTGGTTTTATGAAGGTCACATTGTGCTTGTTTTTCTTTTTCTGAATGCTAAATTGTTAGAGTTCTTGTTTGCATTTCAGATGGTGTTCAGAGACATGATGTAGCCTGTCAAACAACCCTGTCTGGTCGCCAGGCTACATCCTACATGTATATGGTTGATGGTATACTGCAAGAGGAGGAGTACTATGATATTCCAGGTATGGAGTTGCTATATCAGTGTACATGTACTGTATATAACGACCACTGAGGTGCAAACTAGAGGAATTGTACAAGCTGGAATGGATGAATTGGAAATGAACAAAGTGTGATTCAAGCTCAGCTGTTGAACATTAAACCAACCTGTATTACTTGATTGATTGAGTTCGGATAATTGAAAACAATGTACACGATTGCTAATTATCAAGAAATAAAAATAAACAAGTTTGTGCTTGAAATATTAAAAACTTCACACAAGTACATTCTCCAAATGGGTTTAACGTGACTTATGAAGTTTGTGTATTATTAAAAACATGGTGGTTAGAATTAATCTATTTTTCCACCAAAAAGCTACGATTTACCTTCCCTTTATAATTAGAGATGGTAAGTGGGGTTGTTTATTGATATAACAATTACAAATGCAACCTAATTGTGAACTATGTGTTTATCAAATGCATTTATTTCTTGACTCTATTATTACTTGTATCACAAATCAACGCTAAGTTGTCTTGAAAATGAGACTAATTATTGTAGGTGTATTTTCTGCAGGAGTGACACCTCTTAGAAATGCTGCTGGGACGTCTTCAGTAAGCAACACAACATATGAATCAAGAAACAGTAACGCTGATCTACACGATGGATGTGAGGGTGATAAACATGCCATTGCTACTGTAGCTACCTATGAAGCATTGAAGCATAGTCTACATGAAGCAAGGATTCTTATGAATGTCATTGATACCAAGTTGTCTGAGATGATCCGAGTGCACCCAGAGGTAAGGACATTGTAGAATGAATCCTGACTTAATAGACTTTGATGACAAACAATGGAAACGCGTGTACGCACTGCGCACGACTTTCAGCCAATGATAGCTCTTCACGCGCTCACTTTCTTCAACAATGGCAGCCAATGCAAGGGGTCTGTTTTTGTGTGTAAGCCTGTCTACCAATTGAAACCGGGGACTTTAATGAAGGAGATTTTCTTTTGTGTACAAAAACCATTGTAGAACAAAATAATTCCAAACAAGGAGAGATTAGAGAGAAGTCCTTGATGATCACGTTTGTTGTCGTTACTTCGTTTAGTCAGGGTTTTATTTCAACTATAATGTTTATAGGTGTTCTAATTGACCTTTGACCTAAGAATGCTGAGACAGGTGTGGAATAAGAACCTTGGTTTGTTGTAGTAACTTTTATTCTTGATCTTTCAGTCCTCAAAGGATGTACCTAAGCTGTCTCATGAAGTACACAAGCTAAAGACTCATCTAGATCAGTGTAATCATCAGCTAGCACGCTTCTGGAAAGGTAGACTGCCTCAGGGAGATCAGGTAGCAAGATTGAGAAGACGGCTCAAGGAACAGGATACTCTAATGAAGGAGGCCCTCCAGAGACTGACGTCAACCAATCGACTGAAAGAAGACATGGAGTTGGCTCTGATACAGCAATGTAAGTAGATGAGGGTTTGGTGTGGTCATAGGTGTGGACAATCATGATGATTGAATCATTTAAACACAATAAAACTTTGTCTGGAATCTACTTTGGTTATTTTTAAAGAATTATTCTGTAAATTGTTTATATTTGAAATAGTACTGGATGTAAAGTTTTTCTGGTTGTCCCCTTTTCTTTATATTTGTATCACATTTACATACATGTGTATTTCTTTTTCAATGGAACAGTTCCCTGGGTCTGTCAATGTTTGAGTTGGTGTAGTGGTTTGACTAGTTGATGATCCGTCTTTCACAAGTGTTTTCTAGCATGTGTGGACATTTGTGAAAAGGCTGTTTGTCTAATTCAAACCTAACCCTGGATTAACAGAGTTGTTCTTGTCCTTTACAGTGTCCCAGACTCATCAGGTTTTAAGGCAAGCTAGAGGCAACCTGGAGGTAAGATCGTTAAGCTCATTGTAATAGTTTCTTTTGAGTGTACAACTAAGTGTAATGTGTAAATACAGACCTCCCACTGCACTCAAATTCTGCTTAGTACCAAAAGCTTTTCCCCGATAACAATTTTGTTTTTAACCTTATAAAACAAAAACCATTATTTACTATTTCCCACGAAAAAACGTGACCACCTTATTTGATTAAGTTTCAACAGATATGCTTAAGGGTGTGTTTGTTGAACCCAGAGGACTGGAATCACTATTCCCTTCCCAAAATCAATGCTGCATCATAAAATAAATCACAAGGAATTGCCAAAGAATTGGAATTGGAATTGGAATTGGGAACCACTAAAACCTCACGTGGAAGTCCAATTTTGAATTGAGCAGTCAATTGCTAGTTATAATGTGAGCTTCTCTAGCATTGATTAGAGCTGATATAGGTGTACTTTAGATTATCACATTGTGAGAGTGACTTATATTTGAGATTCAACTTGAGATGGATTGTTTGTTACCTTGTGCATACAGGCTCAGACTGGTAGTAACTAGTACATCGTTCCTGTGAAGGTGTTGTTTAAGAAGGTTGTTTGACAGTCGGTCACATTGAGTGAACATTTATGGGTGCAGACACCGATGAGTGGACATCAACGAGTAGACATCAACAAGTGGCAATCAATGAGTTGACATCAACAAGAGAACATGATTTAGAGAACATTATACAATTGTTACATGCTGTGATAGGGTCCATGATGTTTTGTACACCTGAGGGGGCAAATGGCAAATCAAATTCACAATCTACTACCGTGGTATAATAACAGTGTTTGGACATCAACGTGTGGTCATTAACATGTGGACATCAATGAGAGGACATCAATGAGTGGACATCAATGAGTGGACATCACTGAGTGGGCATCAATGAGTGGACATCAATGAGTGGACATCAATGAGTGGACATCAACGAGTGGACATCAACGAGTGGACATCACTGAGTGGACATCACTGAGTGGACATCAATGAGTGGACATCAATGAGTGGACATCTATTGACTGAATTCTTCACCCTTCATTTCTCTAATACAAAAGCGCTTCCATTGTAAACGACCGTCTGTGTGTATTGATTTCTTCCACAGCTTAGACAGAGAGATTCTTACATATGTGAACATATTGAAATGCCGAGATTAATGCAGGTGTTGATATAGAGCCTGTAGTCTAAATGACAGGTTCACTCCTCTATTGTTTGCCCTTTTTAGCTCTGTGTAAATAAGTTGATTTTAACTTTTTATTGAATTATTTCAAATTTATGAGTGGATGTATTTTTAACAAGATGAGGAGTTAAAAGACTGGTCTGGTCACATAATGAAGTATTGTACATACATGTAGGTAGGTTGGGCCTCACAGTACTTTGATTTTATTTATCAGCATTTGAGTCTGTATTTAGATGGCTGGGTAACCAAATGTTTACATTTATACAATCAAACTTGCCTGTAGAATGTTAATCTCAATACAGTAACCAAAATTCAAAAAGCCAAATAATATTATTGTGTCGATAGTTTTGGTTGATCGTGTAAAAGTCCCAATGAGTCCAAGCATTCAAACACTGATTGTAACAAACATTGTACATTCCTTTTGGTATTCAATATGAAGATATTCATGGTAGCAGAACTGCCAACTCTCCCTGATTCTGCAGAAAGTTCCCTGAAAATAAACTTTCCATGTTCTGATGAACAAACCTGACAATCTCCCAGATCAAGAAAACTGTTTCTATATTGTATTGAATGTAATTCTATATATCTCCCTGATTGATGTACAGAATCTCCCTGATTGCAAGATCTAAATGTTGGCAGCTCTTATGTTAGTGGTATTTAAGCAAGCTAGTGCCTGATCCAACTAAGACCAATGTCATTGCTGCTTATCATGGAATCATACGCTTATGCCCCATAGAAGTTCAGGGCCCAGTAAGCACAGAATTTGTTGGTGATGTATTTCCAAACATTAATAGTAGATCCGCCATAGTAATCACTAAGTCATATCTATTTTATGGAAATTAATATATGATACAGAGCTGTTTAGATAAATAACTGTGTGCTGTGCTGAAGTCAAATTCACCACTTAGAAATATTGATATAAATTAATTTGTGCCAAATTCCAATTTCCAATGCTAGAAAATGAAATGTAGGATTGAAGGTGGATTTTTGTTAGTATTAAATCATTGTGCAATAGTGATGTAAACAGGGGCTCCAATTACACTAGAAAGCTAAATATGACATTCCTGCTGTGAGTTTCAGTGTTTTCTTTTTAGAAACTTGACTTTTTGTTCATAATTTTGAATTTGTTTTTTTATGTTTAAACAAATCCTGGCTATTTTTTGAAAGCTAAAATTGAAAAGGGCTGAGTATTCTGACGAAATCTTTGTGCAAAAAAATAGTTAGTGGCCTGACGTTTCGTGTAAATTAAGATATTTCAATCAAAGATATAACTCAACTTTTCAGTTACATGAATGTGTAAAACACAATGTCTGTAAGTTGTATCAGGGTTTATGGCGGAACTTTAGGGACCTTGCAAAAAGCTTCAAAAATAATTGAAGTCGGACTAATAATTTAAACTTGTACATTTTCACTATAAATAGAAAGCCCAAGATATAAAGTGTAAAATATTGTGAAAAGGTTTAGAAACAATAGACCTAATGTGACATCTTTAAAAACTTCCAACATTCCTTATTATTTGACTAAGACATAGACAGTGGTTTTAAGCCGTACAACACTGAACTTACTGAAGGATAATCAAAAAAGATTGAAAACTTTCTTATTGAGTTCAGATTTTCAGTAATTGTCAAGACACTTTGATGCCAGTAATAATGCTTAAAACAAAAATAGCAGTCATTGCTTTAAAACAATGCTTACTTAAGTTGAAGTTTTGTTGATTTATTGTTTGTTTGTTCGTTTGAGGTGGAATTGTTTGTTTGTTGGGGTGTTTGTTTGTTTGTTTGAGGTGGAATTGTTTGTTTGTTTGGTTTTTTGTTTGTTTGAGGTGGAATTGTAAATATTTGAGCTTTATTCCAGAGAGTCTCTCAGAGGCATTTGGCCTACCCATGAGAATGGTCATTGTAAGTCTACTGTAGCCCTTGAATCATTCAGTTTACCATGTACATGTAGATGTGTTGTAAAGCGCTGTCACCAAAGTGCCTACAAATACTACAAGCTTTGCTTGGTTTGAATTATACACCTTTATCATGCTGCCACCATCTTGGCCATGTTCCCTATATCCAATAATGGTAATGAATGCTTGTATTCATGGCACAAAATAGGATCCAGACTTTTGTTTTCTTCCAGCCTCGGTTTGGTTACAATGATTTGGATTGGGAAAAAAACCAAGATGGTCGCAATAAGATGAAGGTCTGTTGCAGGAAAATCTTGGTATGATAATTGATTTGTGTTGAACTGTGTCAAATGATATCACTGCAATGAGTGATATTGTATATTGTACAAAATGTACTTAAATCATTGACTGATGAAGTGAAAGTAATGAACAGCTATGCCAGGTTTATTAAACATAAGAATACCAAGTGAAGAGCGATTGTACCTTCCATACTTGCTGGTGCTTCAATTTCTTAAAATTTGGTTTTAATTTACTTTTTTTTTTTTAGATACCCAAATAGTTTACTATGACATTTTTAAAAAAGTTGTGTATTCACTGATTATCTGCAGCCGTAATTCATAATAATTGTAAAGTAAAATGTTGATAGACCTGGATTTCTCATGAATGCACTGTGGTTGAATGAAGGAAATGATTGTTCTTGCCGTTTAGTATATAGCTGACTGTGGTCAGGCACTCTTGACTGGCATGTCGTTTTATGTTGATATATATAGAATGATAAATGTCTGGTTTTGTTAATTTTAAATGCAAATTTGTGATTTGTTAGCAAACAACATAACAACAACAATGAATGTAAAATCATTCCTACTGTACTTTTTTTCTCAGTGTAGCGTGCACAAAATCTGTTCAGTTTTTACTTGAATTAACTTAATTTTGTTTGGGGTAGAACAAAGATTGACAGAATAGGGAGACCACCAGATAGCTCAGTTGGTAGACACCAGCCATGAATTGGGAGGTTGCAGATTGAAGCCCCGCTCTAGTAAATTGTTCAATGTTCAACCAACAATTTTTACAATTTAACCCAGTCAGTTTCCCTTGTGGTTTATTACTTGAAACTTAATGTTGTAAGTATTACTTGCTTTGTGTTACTGTATTCAGACCAATTAGTGAAATGACCGCAGTTTATAATTTTTGTAGTGACATGATAGAAAAGCTGTCAATCAAAATTATGGTCACTTTTATAGGACAGGGGTATACATGTAGAAGTACAAAGTAAACATTTGTTTATGGGATGGCTTGTCCCAGGGCATCCAGGGGCAAACAACTACAATAGCTGCATTGAACCAAGAATAGGCCCATCAACAGTGAGGATAGATTTAGGAGCTAATGAATTTATGTCTTTCAAGATAACTCTCATGTTGGCCAACATTCTGGCATGCCTTGTACAAAATGTTGCGTTAGTAAGTAATGAAATATACCATTCTATACTGTAAGCTGGAATGACTCTGTGCATCGTTCTCCAACACAAGAAAAAGTTTGGCACACCACCATGCTTTCTGTGGCACCCACATGTTAAAAGTCCTCGGCAAGGTTTAATATCTGTCTGTCCCACCCCCAACTTTTTCTTTCAAGTTCATACATGTCAAAGTTCAAATGCAATCTTTGAAATGTTTGCTCATAGAAGTCAGGAGGAAGTGGCTATCAGGATTCACCTCGGAGTGCATCACCATGATCACAGAGTATGTACAACCAACATTTTTCTGGGCCCTTAGGCAGGCCCCCGACCTCTAGCCATAAAGGCTTTGTGCTAATTGTTTAAGTTGGAGAACACTGGTACAATGTAGGTCCAATGTCATACATGTACTGAGCATGGTTACAAGTTTGGTTTCTTGGTTTACAGATTGCCAACCAAAATGCTTTGTGATGGATATTGTGCAGGACTGATTTCATGTTGAACTTGGCTGGCAGAAAACTTTTTAAGGAATGTTTTCCTGGTGGTGTCACTGGAACGTTACATGTGGGCCCTAGCCCATGCTTAAATTACATGAAGTACATACATGTGTGGAAAGCATCTGAAAATAAACAGCCTAAAATGAATGCTTCATGTGTGTGTTTCAACTTTTATTATAGTGTCAGCTGTCAAACCATTGTCTTGTGCTGAGAATGAGTAAGATCCATGAGGTCTGGAGGTAGGTAGTCATGCTACTTCATAACTTCACTGTACATTAATCCATGCAATTTTACTGACAAGGCAACTTAAGAACAATAAGATTTTCCATTCATTTCCCCAACAAATATTTGATATAAGAAGTCAATGCTAACCAGTCCTTTTTGTCTAAACATCAATTTGCAATGTAGTGACGGTTTGCATATACAAATTTAAAATAATTTAAAGAGGAAGGGAAATTATCAATTCAATTTTGAGATGTACTCACTTTCCAATAAATAGAGTCCTCGTGTGAGTGGGGAAACAATTACAAGTGATTTTTGTACAGGGGTGTTTTGATTCATTCCTGACTTTCAATAATATTTATTCAAAATAGACTTGAATTTTACCTTCGACTGGCAAAAAATTCTTCCTTGGAATGTAAAGATCCATTAGTTGTTGAAATCCAATGATGTAACGTTTAAAGTTTCGCTCTGAAAAAGTCGGTTATTAACCAAAACATCCCCGTAAAAAAATGTAGAGACCCATTTTTCTCATAAAGATGTCATCAGGTGTTTTGGGTGTTGACAAATTTTGCACTGTAAGTGTACCGAATACAATGGAAAGTTACATCATTTTAACGTGAGGTTAGATTGTAATTGTTTCCCCAATCACATGAGGACTCTATCTATTGGAAAATAAGTACATCACAAAATTGAATTTGCCGTTTCCCTTATAAAGTACAGGATGAGTGATTATCAAAATGAAAATTAAAAATTTCAATCTATATGTAATTTCATGTATAAAATTGTTTATGTTTTCACCAGTACCAACCCACCTGAGAAATGTTTCCATCAGAGATAAATAGGCCTACTGCTGAAGTTGAGAAGATGGTATTTGAAGACAAAGATTCTCCTTATTTTGGATGTTGCAATAAACAGGTGAAAGTAGGATTCAAAGTTAAGGAGTTTATGATGGCATTTCAGTGTAACAATTTGGAGTTGGCACTATCTGTCTCATACATTTACCATAATACTTGGATTTTCACCACAAAACTATTTTCTTCCGTCTGTTTTAAATATTGTCAACATCTTTGTACACTGCTTACATGCTTTTAAAGCTTATATAATTGATTGGCTATGAGATTTAACATTTACAGATCTATTTTGGGGAATATGTACACATACATACATGTAGGAGTGCAACCAATCAATGCATACAAAACATAGAAGTTGTAATTATTCACAATTGCCAAGAAATCTGATCATTTGTATGTACAACAGTTCAGTAGGATAATATTTGTACATTATTGTATTGCTTCAATGTTTTATACCAAATATTCACTGTCCGCCAAACATCTTGCTCATAGCTTTGGCATATTTTGCATCCAGTTTTTTCATTCTCTCTTGTAGTAACTGCCTCTGAAATTTAACTGGTTTGCTCGTTGGTTGTAAATGCAAAGCATGGTCCAAATCTTGTTGGGATTTTTCATACTCTTGCAGTTCCATGTAGGCAACCCCTCGCCGAAACAGACCTTTAACATTATTGCTGTCTAGGGCTAAGGCCTTTGTGCAGTGAACAGCAGCATGTTCATAGCATTTCATTTTGAGTTTACAAGCTGCAATATTCAACAGACATGCACATTTTAAGGTATTGATCAATACTGTGGATTCATCAGTTGTTTCCTGCATGTCTAACGGATCAATAGTTATCAAGTATCTCAAAGCACGAAGGTAGAACCTCTCAGCTTTGCCAAACAAGCCACAAGTAAAACAATTACTTCCTCTTGTTTTAAAGTTAATGGCTCTGTCTACCTTGTCTTCTGTACTCATTTCAAAGATATCTTTATCCCGTGTGAAGGAATTCAATGCTATTTCATACACTACAGGTTGCGGAATACTTTCAAGTTTGCCGTGTTTATTAGATTCTTGATTACTGCTGGATAGATTGTTTAGTTTTGGCAGCGATGGTTTGTTTTGTGATGTGAGCTTCATCTGGCATGTCTCACCTGGTAGCATCATCTCAATACATGAATCCATAACATGAGACAATTCTCCCTCACCATCACCAAGCTTGATTGTTATCTCAACTCCCAATGGGTAACCAAGCAATGTCTCATCATCCGTTATATCACCATCTGGTTTAGTGATGCAGACTACACACATAGATCCTTCATTGGGTCTGATCAATCCACTACCAGGATGGATGACTGTCTTAATGAAGGACTTATCTGTTGATACTTGAACGTCTCCTGCAGCTCTTGGGTTTGCTGATGTCATCTTGGTTGCTACACCCATTGCTACATATGAGCTTTACCCATAACTTCAACACTGAGTTAGAAGATACAAACAAAACAAAGTCATGGTTGGATGTAAAACGTCAAATTGTCAATAGAAATATGAGAGGCACTGAGCAGTTATTGAAACTACATGTACAAGGAAAGTGTGCATTGACAGCCAGCTAGTCCTCTTCAGGTGTCTGTCTTTTTGATTGCCTCATCATCTAGACTGGGCTTCTAAACTGGAAGTTTAGCCCCATTCATAGGACTGTCACTCCTAGACTTATGAGGTTGTAAATGCTATCATCTTCACTAACCTCAAGTTTCAATTTACATGTTATAGTGTCTCTTTTGAAATCAGACCTTGCTAATATTTGGCGAGTTTCATGTATTCTAAGTCTTGGCTATTCTTGGAAATTTCCCTTAACAGAACAGTTAGATACATTTTCCTGACGCCATTCACAATCCTTAAAAGTCAGTGCTCATCATCTTTCAAAAACAACAGCCCAAGCTAGCGACATCCAATTTCAAGATAGACACCTTTTAAGGTGGGCAAATGTGGCTGCCAAATGCTTGTAACTCTGTTCCGTCCCAACTTGACAATTGTCCCAACTATAGTTGGGATGCCCCAACTTTAACACTCAAGATGGGACCAGTCCCAACTATAGTTGGGACGATAGTCAAATTGGGACGGAACAACTCCAATACATTTCACTACACTGCGACCATCATGTAAAGAGGTTAGTGGAAAAGATGGTGTAACAACATCATTGGAGTAGGATGGGTTTATCTTTCTGGTGATGACGCTAAAAGACCCTTAAAAGTGGCTCGACCCATAGGCATGAATACCTGTGTAGAAGAAGAAATGTCAGAAAAATTCAAAAAATAGGTAAACCCACACAATCAGGTAAGGACGGCTATGGTCTCCAGAATACAAACTGGGGGCTGTTCCGTCCCAACTTTAGAATCATCACAACTATAGTGGGGACCAGTCGCCCAACTTGCGTGGTGTACATGTAGATGGGATGGCCCGACTATACTCCCATCCATGAGATAATAGAGCTTGGATCCAGACCAGGGGATCAGCATTCAGCAGCCGGCCGGTGACGTCGTGAATTGATTGGCATGATTGGGATCAATCCAGACTGGCTGTGGTCAGTACACATTGACGGAAGTAATTCGGAGGAAACAGAAACAAAATTTCTTTTAAAAACTTTATTCATTTAAACATCCAAAACACCCAGGTCAAGCTAAGAGGTAAGTGAACACATAGGTAATGTATCAGTCATGTGAAACTCACCTTTGGAATGAAATCAGGCTGACTTTGGTATTACAATTAACGGACCTTCACCAAACAAACACCAACTGGATGAACAGTTTATAATGTTTAAGAAATGGTGGGTATCAACGAAATTTATTCACGGCAAGTGGTTCTAAACCGCATTTTTGCACACCAGCATATTTTATTTGGTTGAAAAGTTATGACATCACCTACACATTGAGCTGCCTGTAGGGAATACGCCTTGAATTTGTTATCAGTAAGCATAAGAAAAAATGGGGCCTGGCGCGTGACCAAGAATTCAGCTTGGCCACACAAATGAGGTTATGCCAGACACACCGGGGCAAACCCTTTCTCTTAGCAATAAGTGTGTACTGGGCTCTTTTATGTGCATTGATGGTACGGCTTTACGTCGGATCCGAAGGAGGAAGAATTGGTTATATGTGTCTTGCTCAAGGACACAAGTGTCAAGACTGGAACACGAACCCACACTCTGCTGATCAGAAACACCAGAGCTTGAATTCGGTGCTCTAAACCACTTAGGCCAGGACAAGCCACTATGCTCTACCTACCTAGTCACTGTCAGTGTCAGACTCAGAGAGTCAACTCATTAGTCCTACTCTAACTCAGTCCTAGTCTACTCTCTTCTTACCATGGTCTTCCATAGCGCCCCAGTGAGTTACTGCCTACTGGGTCTATGATGGAACAGGGTCACAGAGGTCAAAGGCAAGGCAGAAACTAGCCTAGGTTGGACTCCACCGTTGCAATTGCACAACACTAACAGACACTGACTCAGTGACTGACGTCCTACCAGGGCTAGGAATAAACTAGCCCCACGGAGTCAGTGTGGCGAAGGATTTTTGACAACCTGGTGAATCCAGTGCAGATGTCAAAAATTGAGTTTTGAATTATTTTTGCGGTAAATCATAAATGGGTTTTTCAATGGCCTGCAAAGCACTTTTATCTACAGTAACGGAGCTAAGTTCAATAATAACATGACAATGCACCATCATAAGTAAATTGTGATGTTGAAATTCCTAGCAATACCCAAAGATTTACCTTTTTGTTCAATTGCGTTCACAGGGCCTGAACTTCTCGGACTTGGATCTCGTCACTAGCTCTTCGTCGTCGGACAAACCCAACTACATTTGAGGATTTGCACATATTGAGGGCGCACTTTACATCGCCCGCCGGGCAGGCAAAAGTGCACCGCAAACATTTTCTGTCCTTTCTGACAAAAATGTACAGGTTGAGTTGAGGTCACTTGTTTCTTTGTATGTGTAAAAAGATCTAGCCACATTTTTATTTTAAAATTTCAGGTTAAATTCATCCAAACTTTAATTTCAATTATCCTTGACTGGCAACGCAAACGGGGAAATTTCTGATGCAGCGGTGATACAGATACAACGTCTTTACCGTCATTTTGTGCGTACACACAGTCACACATCGTATGTACACTGTTCAGATCATCAGTACGTGTACCACCAAACACCGATCTCTATATACTGTCAGTATATAGAG
>CM021540.1:11950036-11965880 GCA_010994315.2 Pisaster ochraceus | reverse complement strand
TTGAATTATGTACTACTAAATGCAAGTTTTAAGTGTAAAATAGTTATTAACCGGTATCTACGATGTCTACACGGCCATAAAAAGGTAATAATTAAAATGTTGAGAGCATCCTAGAACCGCTCTTTAAAAACCTTTATAACCAGTACTTTAAGAAGACGATAACCAAGAGATCTACTTTAATGAACACCGTACAAGTGACCAAAAAAAAAGTTGTATAAAGAATGTATTGGCGTGATCATGTGATAGGTAGGCTACAGAAAGAGTGAGTTTATAGTTTGTATTCTGACCTCCTGTCGTTTCTTTTGGACCCCGTCTAAAGGGAAACAGTGGGGTGGTGTATTTTCTTGAATTTGGTGCATTTTCTGTAATATTCTAGTTTCGTTCACCAACAGAATATTCTTTCTGCTGCTCTGGGTGCTTACCCATAAGCCTGCAGGAGGCCCTATCTCACGGATTCTTGCACCAGTGGGGGGGGGGGTGGGCTCAAAACTTATCAAAACAACATAAAAAACACTTAACAGACAACGAACAAAATAGCAAAGGGAAAGATTGATGTCTTCGTGTCTTCAAAAGTGGCCTTTCTTTATGTCAACGCACTCTTTGACGGTAAATGTTGGGGTATGGTCAGTCACGTCACCCCTCTCTTGCCATAAACTTTTGAAACTGCGCATTCATTGACGGTCTTTGACTAAACTCTATTTTTTGCTCTCCGATTTGTTAAAAACTGCGCATTTAATGACGGTCTTTGACTAAATTATACTTTTTGCGCTCCGATTTGTTATTATTTTAGTGTGGTAACCCTGCGGTAGTCTAGAAATTGTGTATGTGGAGTTTGGGTGCTAGGTAATCTGTGGCTTGCAGAGATTGTGGTTGTGTTCCATATTGTGCCGAAAATAGATGGTGACACTGGCTAGACATTGACTGTTTTTACTTGTAATCAGGAAGCCACGTAAATTACACGTCCCGTATGCCGTGTTGGAACATGGTTTGTCGTACATATCGACTGTTTTGTACTCTCACCATATTGGTAAGACTTTTGGAAGTTCACTTCGTCTGTCTCTTACTTACACCATAGAGCACTTACACAATGATCATATAGGCCTACATCGGTAAACCTTTTTATTTGCCAATAAGCACTGAGTGATAAGTGATCTATGTAGAGTTTCTGTTTGTAAGCGTAGCTAACTCATCACGGAGAACGATATGACTAGTCCTGTATAAACACTATACTAACTATACATGATAGAGGCTCTTGCTCCCTGACCACCATGCATTGCATGACTCGTCTCTGCTGTACTGAGTTTATTTAGCCCCGTGCCCACAGAGCTGTAAACCAGAAAATAAGGCTTAAGCACAACTAAGCAGGATTACACGTACCTACTCCTAAAACTATGTGGTTCGTTCTGTGGAGACGATAGCGGAACGAACAGCATAGTTCTAGGAGTACTAGAAGTTTGTGAAATGGTACTTTGGTCGGTAACATTCTCAATATATTCTCATACAACTATTTAACTTTTTGAAGCATTATTTTGTTGTGCTTATCTATAGCTAAGTTTTGTACTTTTCAGTTTTAAGAATTAGCAGTTCTATTGAATAACGCTAACTTATAACTTGTCGTACTAGTCCCTTACCGTAATACTAGACCCATTAACTGGGGGTGCTGTACTCCATTAAAAAAAAACCTCTGTTATAAAAAAACCATCTGCGGTCAAACCAGCAGGACCGCAGATGTCAAAATTTAAAAAAAACGGAGAACAGGGCCCCAGTTACTGGGTCTACTAGTACTACTACCGTCTAGTCTACATCCTTTAAACAGATGAGTTTTGAAAGCAGTTTGAAATGAATAGTCCCCTCAGCAGTAAGGATGTGTTGCGAAAACTATTCCACACTTTTTCTGCAGTAACTGAGAATGAACGTGCTCCTCATTATTTTGTATTCCCCATTAACTCTGTAAGCACTGAATAAACAACGCTAATAATAATAAAGTAAGAATACACCATGGATAAGTGTACATTTTAGGGAAATGCTCGATCATATTTCCTTAAATTGATTGTTTAATACGCTTTGTTAGATGATAGATCCTTGTCATTTGATTGGTGGAACAAGCGTCACATGTCATACTTTACTTTACTGCCCCCCCATTGTTCCAACGCTTCAAAATTTTAAGTAGGAGTGCTACATGTACATGTACATTGATAAATATAGGACGCTTGGGACATGTCACAGCTGCGCTTTGTGCGTAACTTTACATTGAGTACCATACGTACTGATTGCGTTACACCTACTAGCCTGCATAAGCAGAATATAATCACTTGTTGAAGTCTGGACTGTTCCATTTTACCTCATGATATATTCTGCTATATTGTACTCATAATGCATCCAATATTTGTTTAAATACAGGACACTGATTTACCGAGGTTATAGTTTATTATGAATTATTTCTTCTGTTTATTTTTTTTAAAGTAACAAACAAAAGTCATGTTTGCCAAGCTGAAAAAGAAGATAGTTGAAGAAGAGGGTGTTGAGGAAAGCAGCCTTTCTAAGAAGTATGTAGGTACAACGTTACCACAACATGCATCAAATACATCACCAGTATCCAGAGGTCATAGAGGTTCATTGGCTAGTCTATCCTCACATGGTAGTTCATCCAGTCTCAATACACAAACTCATTCATCAGGAGATGCTAAAAAGGTAAGTACTTGAAGCAGTGTTGCCGTAGTGTGAACACTACTGGGTTCATTTTTGTGATCCATGTTGAGTGTGTGTAGTGCCATTCGCACACTAGTATGGGAGTTTTTTGCTTCAATTCGTGTAGAATTCTGGCAGTGTGAAATGATTGCACAATTGGTACACGGTTTGAAAGTTACAGTAACCCCACAAGCTGATTTTGCGCAGAGCTAGTGTGAAACAGGGCTCGAAAAATTGACACTGGACCACCGGCCCGAGGCCAGTGATTTTAGCTCTGGGCCAGTAAACTCATGACCAGACAAGTCCGGCAGTCTTGTGCTCTTCAATGGGTGACTTTGGGGATGCTAGGTGGCAGCAGACTTACCAGTGTTTTTTATCCATTTTTCTCGGTAATATGCACATGCTGAGAACTACCTAAACAATCTAGATTTACCTGGTAAGGCTTCTGCCACCTAGCGTTCCAAAGTCTCCCATTGAGTTATAGCCACTGTGTAATATCTTTAACAGAAAGAAAAGATGTTCAAATGTTGACCTTGAGTCTGGTATTTATACGATTCCATTGAGTATCAAAATAATACTAACCCATAAGACAAATGAGAAAAATCTACAATTGTCATGTTAAACTGTGTAGAAAGCTCTTTCTCATAAAGATTCTGGTCTTGTGAAATAACTTGTGGTCCGGTAAAAATTTTGAGCTACATGTACAAGCCCTGCAGTCTTGTGAAATTTTATCCCAAATTTGAGTTGATTTACAATTACATCGTGTTGAATTTTTAACTGAGCCAACACGGAATTGACCTGGGGTCAGTTTCACAAGATTCATCATAAGATGAATTGTTTCATATTACCAAAGTGATTTGTATTGTGACATCACACTTTGCTTAGCAATTAAGATTGGTGCTCAGTTCAGATCAGTCTTAACTCTTTGTGAAATTGGCCCCTGTGTAGATTTTGACATGGATCGGATGTTGATACTGTGAAAAGGTCTTACGCTTGTCAACAAAATTAAGAAGCAACGATAGTGGGAATTTGTTGTTGTTATTAGTAAATGGTTTTTACTAGGTATCCCATGAGCCTGAGTGGAATAGGAACAATGTATTGCTCTTATAAGTTCTGTACTTTTTTATTTTCCTTGTGGGTACATATCATACATGTATATGCAAAAGGATTGAAGATATTACGAATTTATATTATCAAGCAAACAGAGAGGGAATTAAGTAAAGCAAAATATTTCATTTCTTTTGAGGTTTTGCCTCATTTGTATTTAATGTTTTTATTTTGTCTGAAGGTTTGCACAAATAGCAACAAATAGATTGGTTCAAAAACCACTAATTTCAAAATATTGCAATATTGTTATTGAACGTGAAGTTTCATTAGTTGATAGAGCGACTGTGTTGAAAACATTGACACTTGAGTTTCTTGATTTTACTATGAAATAGTAAAGCGTATACTTGTGCATATTACATTCAATAGCCCATATATGCATGTCCCATTGCGCATGATTGGCATGCAAAGGATTCTGGGTGAAATCTGAGTCCAAGCAACATTGGTAACGGCAACTATCATGGTGCGCTTTGAAGCAATGTGGTACACAACTATAAAACCTGGCATAGTTACATTGGAAGCTACAGCATGGCGCCAATCTTGGAAGCTTAATTTATTTTAAAACTGTGTTTTTAGATGGTACTCATGCGTATGGCCTATTAGGATTCTAGTTATGCAGAGGATGAAATCAAACAATACAAAACTACACAAAGTTACAAGAACTTCAAATCATCAAGTCTTAATTTAGACCGTTATTTCATTTTCTAGCTGTTGTTAGGATAGAACTTACCCTTATGAGCCTTATCACGTACGTTTGAAGAAAGCAATTTAGGATTGAAAGGAATTTCAATTGCAAAAATGTTATTTATGTTTAATGGCATAACAGGGAGCAGATGTAACAGTGGAGAATTTACAGACTGAAGTATGTCAACGTAATGATCAGGTCAGACGTCTGGAAAGTAAATTAGATGAATATTCTGCAATGCTGAAAGATACAGTGAAGGCCAAAGAGAAGTTGGAGACTGTTTTGGAGAAACAACAAGAGGGTAAGTTATTTTGCTATGATTACATCCCAATCAGTGCCAATGTTTACATTACACATAATTTAGCTTCAGACTTAAGTGTATGTTATAAAAAGATCACTGACAGAGCTATAGCCTATCATTTTTGTTTCTCTGAAAAGCAAATTGGAATTCATTAACCACTTCCGGATGGTCTTAGGAAATGTTCATTTTCCATTTTAACTGTATTATTTCTTCAGAGCTTCCAGAATCCTTTTTTGTCGTTGAGAATATGGTTGTCACAATAAAACCAAGTAAAGGCAGCAATGGTTCTCATAGATGAATCCAATTTGTTATTCTCTTTCGAGAAAATATTGAATGTCGTCACTGTGAAATGAATGGCCAAACCTTGGCTGTAAGTCGTGGCTGGTAACAATTTAAGCTGACACACATACATGTCGTCCAACAAGCTAAGCTTGCATCAATGAGCTGCTTTCTAACATCTCAACACTTTTTAACACTTTGTTTTTATAATATTTTTAAAGTCATTTGTTTGTTTACTTGAATCTCTTGATGTAGCTCATACAAAACGGATTCAAGAATTGAATGAAGAATTTCAGTTGAGAAGATCCAAGATGGCAGACAAGCTGGCCTCAGCTGTAAAGAAAAAAGAAGATGAGCTAAATGCAGAAATACAGGCATTGGATAAAGTAAGTGTGGTGTTGTAATCAGTCAGTGGTAGTCTACATGGTCAGTTATGCATTATACATATTGGATGCATGAGTGCATTTTCGCAGGTTATAAGTATGAGTTGAAATCTGGACTACTCCATTTCAAGAGGTGAACCGAAGATGAGGGACATGGAAAAGCCAGTTTACACCAAGTGACAATGCACAAACGAAATGCATTGCCATTTAGCTTTTGTTTTAATTTTTAACTCACATATAGATCCTTGTTATTTGAAATTTGTTTCACAGTAAGCACAAAATAGACACGCAAACTCATCTACCCCACACTTTGAACATTCTATTTAAAAAAAACCTTAAGATTGTGGATGAAACCCTGTAGACACTAACCTTGCCTTGTGTGGACAAACGGGCAAAGAACGATTATTTTGGCAACAATGCTGCGAGGCATCTAATAATTATCCATATTGGACTCCAGTATTAAATTGTTGAGCATCGCGGCAGTAAACAATGAATGAGGCGTGACACATGTTCCACCAATCAAATGACAAGGATCTTTGTTTGGTATATCAAAGCTTAATGGTGCACATACCCACCTTAGAGTGCTCAAGGCGCCAGTAAGTACGTATTGCAGTACGATACGAATTTACAAAACTGCAGGATTTTGACATTGGGAAACAGGAAGCTTATTTTCTGAACGACCATGTTAACCCTCCTACTGTCTGATTATTCAGTATCATACAAAGTACACAGTTATTCCTCCATACACAACCCATCCAGTTGAAGGAGTTGAAGGGTTGGTCAACTCGCTGGCACTCATTATGGAGATTAAGAGGGATTCAACATTGCAAATCTGCCAACAAACAAGTGACATGGTTTATGACGGGTGAATCACATTTAGTACCACCATCTTGAGGCTTCTTTAGCTTGGCCTGGTACCTTTTCCTATCTTCCCGTTTAACAATATTTGTTTTGTTTTTTGTTGGATTTGATTACAGGAGAAGGCGGATCTTCAGGACCAGTTGCAGAGATTGTCCATGGATAAATTCAAGAAACAAGAAGATAGTGAAGAGTTACAAGGCTTCCAGGTCCAGGAGCTAGCTAAGGTCAAACACATGGTCAGTTACAACCATCCTTGCTACATCTTCAAACTTTTAGGGGATTGTATAACATGTGGGACACATTTCAAAATATAAAGATAATGACAAAGAATATTATTGATTGTTTGGAAATTCTTGTGATGTTAGCATTGAACAAGTTATCTAACTGTTGCGTAGACGAGCAGTAAAGCAGAAATGTCAAGGACGAGTAACTGTTATCAATATCAGAACGGTGTCTGGCTTTATTATGTACTTAGAGGAGATCAAGATCAAACTAGTCATGTCAGAGAATATACTCAGGATGAGAACGTATAATAAACAATGTGGTCTAGAGGGCGCTATTTGACTTGTCTAAGTCCCCTACTCAACACTAACGATCAGTTTTCCCAAATGATTCCACTAGAGTACCTTCCCATTGACTATTTACTGTAGAATTGCAGAGAGCTGCTTGTATCCAAGAATGATCAGGAATGGATTAGTTTGGATTTCTCAACCATAAGGGCTCATTGTCATTCTCTGAACATTTCATCTGCAAGAAAAGAAATTGAAAATGCATCCAGTATAGATCCCTGATCCATTTGAACAATACATTTATACAGATATCATAATTTCTCTTCGATTTAGCTTCAAGTTTGAGTTGTTTTTCAGGGTGTTACCATCCATTTCCTTTTCCTTTTTTGAAATTTACACGTACAGTGTTATACTCTACTAGTAGATTATGTCCATGGCGAGTGGAAAAGAATTGTCACCAATCTTTTGCATCAGCCGTTTGTAAATAACCAACACTATGAAGCCCAATGTCACTCTAAGATGAATGTACTGATTTTTATAATCTGTAGTTTCTTATTTGATTGGACTCAGTTTGTGATTAGCCAAGAGGAGCTTCATCAATGTAAAGCAGATCTGGAGCATGTTAAAGAGAAGCTTGCAGAGAGTAATGAACGATACGACAAGATGGCAACAGAATTCACTAGTACGAAGGAGAACCTGACAAAACTTAGACAAACAAGGTAAGTGAACCAAATACATGCAGATAGCTAAGAATATCACAACTTAGAAATGGCATTGAATACATTGGTTGAAGATTCATTTATATTTATGGCGTGTTGTGGCCGAGTGTTTAAGAGCACCAGACTCAATATTTGGTGTTATGTATATGTTCACCGACATGACCGACCAAAATCATTTTATTAAATCGTTTCAGTTCCCACAGCTAAAACATAGGATCCGAACCACCTCTAGCCACCAGGCTAGAATGGTGGTCTAGTGGTAAGACATTTGCTCTAGCAATGCAAAGGTTGTTGGTTCGAATCCCCCCAACGGATTTGCCTGTGGATTATATACAACCAAAAGAGGACACTCCGAAACTGTTCTGAACTGTACATAAAATGTCCACTGTAATTAAATTTGAAAAAGTCATGTGTAATAGGTTAATATACGGTTGTTATGTATGTGGACAAGTGGTCAATAAGAACCCTTAAAGACTTATTGCATATTGGAAAGAGCTTTTTACTATGTATTGATCATGTTAATAGCAGCATTTCTATTTGCAATGCCTCAGTTGCTTGATAAAAAGCAGCAGTTTACTCCAACCCAAATGTACATGTATGACGAGCTGTTAACCTATGTTGACTGTGTTGTCATTGTATTATTTAGGGATGAATTGATTAAGCAGAAGACACAGTCGGAAGACTACAGCGCCCAACAAGAACGTCTCAAGACATCATTAGAGGATAGACTACAAAGCTTAACATCAGACAATCAGGCGGTGTGTATTTACTTCATACATGTCATAGTTTTCATAATCTGATCAGCTAATAACTCGTAAACTTTAATAAAGGAATCAAAGTGTGTGAAGAGGTTTAAAATTAAAACTAGTAGTTTAAACGCACTGAGGCTTGATTTGTGATAACTTAATCGAGACAAAGTTGAGGTCAAATTATCAAGAACCAGGCCTCAGCGTGTTTAAACCACTGGTCAAAAACTGATTCAACACACCTTTGATTCCCATTCATAAATACCTTTCCGTTAAAAACATCCTAAAATCCTGTACAAGTTGAGAACAAATCTGAGTGTTTAGCCTCAGCTAACCCAGACTCTGAGTTGAATGTCTACATGTATGCATTTGTTGAGTGCTGAATAGCTCATCGCTCAAGTTTCAAACTTGCGAGCCAAAAATGCGACCTACCAACCTAAATAGGGCTGTGAAATTTGCGTGCTGCACGTAATCAACTGAAAGTGCCCTCCTTTGACTCAATAAGGTCAGGTCATATTTAAACATTTCTAACTGTGTTTATACCGCACATTTAAACATGGCCATGTGATCTCCTCTCGTCCAATCAGAATGGATAAACAGCCCCAGGTATTTATAAATGCAGGTTATTAACTCTTTGTTAACCTCGGCTGTTGCAAGTAGTGTGAACCGTACACCCATAGCTACTTCAGATTCCTGTGTTCCTATTTGTAGCCTATTCCAAATGAATGAAATCAACGTCAGGTCTGAGCTTTTCCATTGAATAACAATAGTCTGATATCCTGATACAATGAATACTTGTATATCAGTCATGCAGTGCTTTGTTTCATTTGTTACCCTATGCAGAAGGGTCATAAGATAATGACACTGGAGGAGAGGTTATCAAGCACCCAGGAAGATATGGAGTCATTACGCCATGAGAGAGAAGTCTACAAAACACAGGTAAGCCGCCATAAACCTCATATGATACATCTACATGTAGGAGACTTGTATCAATTAAATCAGTATATTTGGTTTGTGTGAGAACTAATAAGTGGGTCTAGCATGTTAGGTTATAATTGTCATTAGAGATTGTTTGAAGGTTCAAAATGTTGCACATTGCAATATCATTAAAACGTTGCACATTGCAATATCATTAAAATGGCTGATTATCTGCTACTCTTAGTTTGGGCACTTAATGTACATACACAATTTGAAACTATGCATTATTTTTAATGTGTGTACATGCATTTAATGAAATCATCCTTGTTGAACATTGTAAACTGCTGTTGTTGTGTATGTTACTATTTGAAGACTGATCAATGCTGATAAACATTTCATTCATTTTCTTACTATTACATAGATGGCTACCCAGCTTCATGAGAAAGAAAGTACCAATAAACACCTTGAGGAGAAGGTTACTATGCTTGAGCAAAGACTACAAGATCATAGTCTGACTGATGATGAGCAAGTGCAAGCTATCATAGCAGAGGTATTGTAACTTACATAGCCTGGTGGTCATTACCTCCAAGCTATCATAGCAGAGGTATTGTAACTTACATAGCCTGGTGGTCATTGCCTCCAAGCTATCATGGCAGAGGTATTGTAACTTACATAGCCTGGTGGTCATTACCTCCAAGCTATCATAGCAGAGGTATTGTAACTTACATAGGCTGGTGGTCATTGCCTCCAAGCTATCATAGATGTTAGACGATATCTCATAAATAATATTTTTTTTTTATGAGGCCGGGTACATGTGTCTGTCAGCGCTGTGCTTGATCCATCATCTATTTCAATGGCTCCTTTTGAGCATGTTTGTTTATTATACAATGTCTGGAAGTATGGGCATTGCCTAATGTACATTTTCATTTATACCCGATGCTTAATGCACAATTGACACATGGATTCCTGAATACTGATTCTCACCATATGCCATACCACTGGATGATTACATTGAATGGGACATATCATGTTTACATTATGCTTCAGGTACATTATAACTACCAGTGCTTTGTTTGTAAATAGGAGGTACATTGTTAAGGCTGTGTTTAGATCTACAGTGTTAACAACGATAATGATGTGATTTTTCTTACTGTGGTTGTGTTCATATAGAGGGATAGGCTGGAACAGAGAGTAGAGGTCTCTCGACGAGAAGTTACTGATATTAGAAATTCATCAGCAGAGAAAATATCCAGCCTGGAACAACAGGTAACTGCAGAGGGCGGTATTCAGTCACACTTGGTTGTAGGAGATGTTCTAGATCAATTTATTTTTCATTAATATTAAACAATGGAAGATGAGTTGCCATGTGTGCTGCTGATTGTTTAACCAATGGTTACAATTGTCTGAACAAATGAATTTACATTCTACGAAGCTCTCGGAAAGCAAGAATTCATGTAATAATGAGACTATTAAAAGCAGAGCATTTATTACTGAGCACATTACCAAGGTACCTTTGTACAAAATGAAGCAGAAGAAAGAAGTAAAATACAAATTGGATTAAGCTGATGAAGTCGAGTCTGTATATATTCACAATCAATTTGAATCTTTGTAATGAGTTGGGAAGAAACATTGTCAGCAGTTGAATTAAAATCACAGGTTCAGTTTGCTGTACTTAACCACTTACCACCATGAATTCCAAAATTTGTCCATGCTCGCCCAATTTTCAGAATTTGCTTCTTTTTAGAATATCGTTGTCACAATGAAACCGTGATTGACCTGAGTAAAGACAACAAAAGTTCTCATAAAATGTTCTGTAAATTCTTTCTCTCTTTTGAGAAAATGTGGCTTTTGTTGACTGTGAATTGGGGAATCCTTGGTGGTGAGCCGTGGCCGATATTCGACCATGGTGTGCTGGAATATCGGACTTACCTCCCATGCCGAATACAATGGTGCCAGCTTATCGATTGCTTGTAATCCTCACATCTACCAGTGTTCACTGGTTAAATTGCTGATGCTGTTTATTTGTCAGTAGAATGGGCTCATTCATGCATTGCTGGAAATTAAACCAAAGATCAGTCTCAATAGAAAATGCTTTGTTGTTTTTGGAAGGATATTAATTAATTATCATCCTGTAGTTTTCAATAACACGGCCAACAAATCAACATTTTTCATAAGAGAGAAGGTTCATGTTTTTTTTCACATATTCACATCGGGCTCGTTCAAATCTATCTGTTTAACTTAGACAGTGTTTCAGATTTCAGTCATGTTTTCTGTTGAATTGGGAAAGTATAAAGGTTTTTGAGTGGGCTTCCAAATTAAAACATTATTTTTGTTTATATAATTCAAGCTGTCTTTTAAATGGACTGCTTCCTAGAGTTTCAGTAAACATTATGTGCAGTATGAAGCTCATGCAATTCAAAAACCTTATGTAGGCTCCCCTTCCTGGCACCTGGAAGAAAGTCTTCCTTGACATCGAGGGACAGCCATACTACGTAGGCTACCCAACTACACAATTACACTTGAATTACATTGGATTCATTGGCAGATTTCTCATCTGAATACCAAGATAGCTGAGGACAGTGAAGATGTCAAAGAGAAACAGAAGAGTATCAAAGCTATGACAAGGAGACACACTGAAGAACTGACTCAATTACAAACACAACTCACCGATGCTCAACAGCAAGCACAGGCTCATCTACAACTCGCTAATCAAAGACACTCTCAAATGACAGTACAGGTAAGAATTATGGCTGTTCATACTTAATAATAATGATAATACAGCATTTGTAAGGTGCACTTTCCTGTAAACCATTCAAAGGCACCAGTCTAGTAGAAGCTTAAGTTAAAGTTAGTATTATCAAATTGTTTGGAAAGCAAGCGTGAATACATATAGCCTGATGGTCATGAATGTACATATTTACTTGGTGAATTGTTTTTTAGCAAAGTGTATAAATGTTACAGAACTATACATTGGTAGTGTTTGTGGTTATAACATCTTGAATACCAAAAAAGCTTGCAGGCTGAAAAAAGTTACTTGTTTGTTGGCAGTCAAACATGTTTAATCTTGACTTGAAGAACTTTTGGTCATTCTAAAAATAACTGTTTAATTACCTACTCAATGTATTCAACAACAAACTCCGATTCCTTCCAAAATCATAAAACCAATTTTTTTTTCAGTATCAACCTAACCCGTAACATTTAAAAAACAATTTAAAATTGACTGGAGTGGGACTAAATTAACGTCGTTACTAAATGATCAATCATGTTAAACACAAACAAAGTTTCTTATATGCACATGTATTACGGCTGATTCCATGTAACAAAATTGCTGTGGGCCGCAGTGCCTGCTAGCATAGCCTGGAGCTTCTGATGAAGCATTATCATTACGCTTACCAGCAGAACTTTCGTTTTTCCTGATTCTATTCTTCCGTGATTGTACAGTACATGTGCATGTGTACTGTGATGTACATGTACATATACACTGCACTGATATCTGTGAACAATGCATTGCTTACATTTACAGTGTGTTGTCTGTCTATTGAATGGATTGAATAAGTAAGATGCATGTTTTTGGCTTGAAATGTTTGTCAATTCAAGTATTCATGCAGTATCCAGTATTTTGCACTGGAATTAAGTGTTGTTTGGTGTAACTACATTTATATTGTATACCAGTCAACAATAGTGAGTGCTGGCAAATTCAACCAGCGTAGCTATAATCTTGCATGTACCAGACAACCCAAAATTATTCTGGTTTGTGATTTTAGGCACAATAAATTTTTTCTGAAGGTACAATAAAATGAACCAATTTCTCTGAAATTCAGAAATCATTGAGTGAAACAGAGTTGAGTGAAACCAAAGAACAGCTTGCTGAAGTTAAAAGACAATCGTTAGAAGTGAAGAAGCAGCTACAGGATAAGATAGCAACACTAGAGTCAAAGTTAATGGCTCTTTCTACAGCTACAGACTTTGACAAGAGTGCAGCCGAACATAGGATTGTAAGTCAACTTGTTGGGTTATTGTGTAGTGTAGTTTAACAAGTTCTGTATATATGTGAGTAGAATGGGAGGACATAGAAAAATCAAGAGGTGAAATCTGAATAATTCCAGGTAGAGCAGTCCAGATTTTACAACAACAAAAATGCCGTAGACTCAGAATTAGATATAGATGTTGTAAATATTTATAATTTAACTTGGGTGTGGTGCCTGCCTACACGGCAGCTAACGGTTGTGTGGCTTCTTTCTTTGTTCAACCCAAAATTATTTTTAATTCAGAAAATCCCACAAATTTGGTAGTGAATTGACAAACATGTCTTGATATTGCTTAATTCACAGAGGTACACCTTAAAACTGAATGACTTGAGCTGATTGCTTTTTTAACGTTTCAACTAGTATGCTTGAATCGCTTTCAAATCCAACATTATTTTTCTTGATACATTATGTTTTGATTGATTACAGACACGTCTTGAGAGTCAGAATGAAGAATATTTAGAGAAAGAGATTGAGAATGAGAAAAATATGAACCGTTTTGAAGAAGAGAGAGACACTTTAATGGTTAGTATGAACTCAAGCATTAGTGCAGGATTAACTCTCATATCTTGAACTTTTTTCTTACCATAGGTGACTTTAGTCGCCTGCACTCATACCCTCTCTTCTTTACCAATCACACAAAAGGCACTCAAGCCTGAGCGCGAAGACTATTTGTTTTCAAGCTGTAGCTTTGTCCATGTTCACCCTCCATACCCAAGCTTACTGTTGGCAAGAGAAAGATCAGATCTTTCTGATGGTGGTAAAATCAATTCTGGTTGCAATCACTTCAAGTTGGAGTGAGATATCTGAAATGCCATACACTTATGGAGCCCTATGGTTGTGTACTAAAAAGTGTTTGGGTCTACAGATCACACTGGTGAAACAATGACCAAGCATCTGGACATTTAATATCCGATCTCAATGATTTCTGGATTACATGAAAGGGAATTCAATAAGTAAGACTTTTTTAGAAACTTATTGTGCTGTAAAACAATGTATTCAAGGTGATAATAGAATTTGTAAAATTGGCCTTTGACTGAAAGCTTTCTAGTGTGTAAGAATGTGTGCTTTACACTAATAGTGGTCAAACAAAGCAGTCACCAGCGATTGATTATGTCAAATGAAAGGGTTAAATGAATTCAATAATTATATCAGATTTGTTGACTTTTTACAATTGAGGAATGTGTAGTAACTTTTGCAATAGCTAAAATTCAGACCAACCAGGAAAATGAGCATGTATCACCAGATGCCAAATAGAAATAAGTCCACATGATATTTGTTAGTAATAAACACTCTTATTGGTTTTGGATTGCTTCAAGTTTTGATTGCTATGGCATGATAGCCTGACTTGTATTTAAATATTTTTTTAGACAACAAAATTTGTGAATTTTGCAGTGCCATATATTGTATTCTCAAAATTGTGCATGTGCATATATCTAGAAACAAGCATACATTGTATTCAGTCCAAACAACCATCACATACATGTAGCATGCTTTGTCATAAAATGAACAAGGGAAAAGTATTTCTGGCATCTGGCATGCGTTGACGTGGTTGTTTGTAAACTGGCGTGACCGTTGGTAGCAGATATGTGAGATACATGTGTATGTAAACAAATAATATGACATGATTTATTTGAGTTGGATAGGTATTTGTTTTAGAGAACTTAGGTCTTGGAAATTGACAACTGTTGCACGTTTTTTCATGTTTTTGCAGGCTTCCTTAAAATTGACGATTATTTAGCTTTTATATTAACTTGCATGTTTTTGCAGGCTTCCTTAAGTTTGAAGAGTAAGGATTATGAGAGGCTTGTTGGTGAGCTGGAAGAGACTAAGGAGAGCCTCAAGGAGATGCAGAAACAGGTAGAGATGGCCAATAACATCACATTGCAGTCTGTATAACATTAACAAGTTTGTCTTGCGGTTGATTACTTGATATTTGAAATAAAAAGAAGTTGCATCCTCATAAGTTGATCCCTTGGCTGTCGCTTCCCAGGTTGTAATGTAAACTTAAATGGTTCTGACTGGCACCCCGAACAAATATATTGACAAAATAGGGCCAAAAAGTTCAGTTGGTAGAGCGCCAGCATGGCAATCCGGAGGTCGTTGGTTCAAATCCCACCCTAGTCAATTTGTCTTTGTTCAACCCCAAGGTTAATAACATCATCATGGTAAATTCCTGCTATGATACAATCATGTCCGCTCTTCTATAATAATATTTGGACAAATAGTTACTCCTTTATCCCACTACATAAAGCCATTTTAGAGTTCACTTCAAATCAAAATGAATGGCTATTTGGAAAGAAAACCCATGTTGAACTTGCCATGTAAAGTGTGGTATGATATTCCAACGTGCATTGAGACAACAAATGAATAAATCTGGCCATTCTGGAACAGTCTACAGATCAATGGGAAACTGTGCTGATTCTATGTTCTATGTAGACAGGACTAGAAGTTGTGACTATGAGGATTCTAATTATTGTTCTCTTCCTTCATGTCTGTCTCAGTCCTCAGAAGACCAATCATCAGTTAAAGATTCCCACAAAGAGATCGACAGGTTAAGGAAACTGGTGGAAGATAAAGATACAGTCATCAATAAGACAGAACTAGGTATGTCACACTAGTCACA
>CM021540.1:11910230-11933486 GCA_010994315.2 Pisaster ochraceus | reverse complement strand
ACGACTGAAACCAAGGCGCTTCAGAGTCGTTCCGAACAACTGCAACAGTCGATCTTTCGACTTCCAGCGCATTCAGTCGCTCCTAACTGTTTCAGACGTTGAACTTGCCATGTAATTAATTCAATTATTTGGTCCGGTGCGACTCTAGAGCACCTGTCTGAAATGGGTGTTATTAAGCAATCATCGCACAATGTATTAAAAGAATTGACCAACCTTTTCATCATACACACATACTCCATGCTCCATGTTCTCTATACACAGTACAACTTTACGCCCTTGACCAATGTAGTGAGCAACCTGTTAAAAAAACATACAATAAAGCAAGTGAAGTCATAAGAGTTACATCTAAGCAATAGTTCCCTGTTCCTGGTTCACTATTGCTAGACCTTTATACTAGGAAGCATGGACTGTGGCACCACGCGTCATGTCCAGGCCACCTTAGACTAACTCTATATCAGGAAAGCACGAGGCTGCAGACTCCAGCACAGATTTCCCATGCAAAACCTCAAACCTCTAACCAGCTGTCAGCCATTATCAATGATAATGGTATAGAAATGGTGAATTGGAATAGAAAACAGCATATAAGCTGACCATTGTGGTGGAGTTTGCTATTATAATAAATAATGAACACTCCAGACACTTTCTAAGGGCAGCTTGAGACCAGCAGGGTCAAGGGAACCTATAAGGTCTTACCCGATTAAGACCGAGATAGTACTCTTTGATTCACATTCATAAATACCCTTTATGTTAAAAAGCACAAAAACATAGGATAATCTGTAAAACTTTTGCCTATTCCTTTTTCAAATTCTGCCCTAAGTCTCCATTTCAAAAGGGGTCAAACTGCACGCAGTGATGAGCGGTTGTGTGTACCTGAGTGTATGCTATTGGATTTGACATTGAGCTACTGGTTTGTAGTGATTGAAATGCTCATTATTAGTGTCAGGGTAATCTTGCGTGCCAACACGCAAATGGTCTTCTCAGTAATTTAAAAACCTTGAAACGCTACCATGTGATCGGGTTTCAACCACTCAGAAAGCATAAACTCTCCAAGGTGTCTTCCCATCAGATTACCTTACATGTATATCAGTTATGGATGAAATACCACAACTAAAATGTACTGCTCCTCATCACAGTGCCTACTAGATTTCCAGGTAAATTAGTCTAGTCTGATGATCTTACCTCAATCATGGAGGCTATCCCTCTAGATGTGGCAGAGATAACAAACAGCAGATACAGTGATGTTTCTTTAGCTCTGGCTTCTATTGGGATATTAGCCATGTTCCAATCTGACACTAGAGGATTGAAGTATGTGAAGTTGTGTTGTCTAGAAATCAATCAGTCATACAAAGAAATCATTAAAGATCAGTGAATCATATCAGTTTACATGTACCGTCAAGTTTGGAATAGCCACTGCTTAAGCATTGCTTTTCAAGCCAAAACAAGGGCTCCGTGACTGATGTTCTGGGCGGCTTTTACAGCAACTTTTGTGTGTGGATGTCTACTCGTTAAAACTGAGGACTTTAACAAAAGATCTCCAGGTGTTTTGAAAGAGCGAGGACAACCTTGCTTCACTTTCCTGTACTAAACCAATGGAGACGTCAGAACAATGACAGAACAAAGGGAAAAGTCCTTGATTTCCGGGGTTGACAAACATGTACAGTGTATGTGTGCTTGCTTGTCTAGAGTCGTCTTAACCAACTTGACCTATTTATCTCAGTGTGGATGGTTGCTGAACAGACTGCATCTTACCATGATCACTTTTTATATATATAACTCTTTTTGAAACATTGACACCCAACTCTTGGAATGATTTTCAAACACCATGTTGTGACAGTCCCCTTGTACATCTGCCAACATTAGCTGCTAAACCAATGAGGAAGGAAATACATGATTTGATTAACGTTGTGATGACTGTAACCATTAGTAATCCCAAGGTGACGATAAACCCAGTGCATCCCCACTCTGCACTGCACAAGGCCAGGGACAGTCATTAACTGTCATGCAAGGTCACTGAATGTTATCATTCATGACATCATCACCACAAATAATGTCATTTTGCAACACGATTGGTCGGTTTCCAGCCATGATACACAGTGACTGATTGAATAAAGGTTACATCATCATTTCTCTTGGTAGCAACTTCATGTACAATTGGTGAATGTAAACCCCTATATTTATGTTTAAGCTTATTTCTTTATGTTCATGCCATACAAAAATAGGAAATCATACATAAGATAGTATCTTGTAGTGTTGTCACGCAATAGTGTTGTGTGGTGACAATGTTTATGGGATTATCTGCCAATAGTCGGGTGTGTTTTGATGTACATGTAGTCGATGTGACTTGGCTTATGTAGTGGTACAGCTCATACATAAATACATCAAGACATCAGACTCTTATTTGGATGTTTTTAAGGTGCAGCAAATTGTATTCCAATAAATGACGGTACATAAGCAAAGTAGATGTTAGTAAGATGTACGGTGAAAGCAGGAGAGGCTCTCCACGCTCCTGTAAAGAAAGTATTGAAAATGTCAATAACACTATAGTTAGAGCTTTTCAACCAAGGTGTTTTTTCCCATCGAAAAATGTGTAATAGGTTTGCTTTGTTTGCTTTTCTGCTTTGTTTTCTGCTATTTTCCCCGAAAAGCAAATGTCAAAGTTGGAACAAGAAAATAATCTTGTTTCCATTCAACTAAAATTACAACTTTGATTGTTTAAAATGAGTAGGGTCTGAGAGGGCACATCGCTTTTAATGACAGTTTTTTAAACTTTTGCCCTTCCCAGCTCTTAATATTGTAGTGTCCAAAGAATTAAAAGAAAATTCAAATAAACTAAACTAAATTAGTATACTATTGACTAGTCATGAACATTTGACAGTACCCAACCATGAACATTTGACAACAAGGAAACAAAATGACAAATTTCAACCAAAGTTGAATGGTTTTGGTTTTTCAAAAAAATGGTCAGATAATTTCCCTTTTTTGGTTCTTTATACCCAACTTTGATGTGAAATGAACTTACTGAAGTATTGGGATAGCAATGTCTTCCCTCCATGATGTATGTAGACAGGTTCCTCCTAAAAATACATCGGTCTTAATCTCTACAACCTCCTTAGGAATGGACGGCTTCTTGAATGTACTTAACCAACCTAATCAATGTATCACAATCAGGATTAATATGGAAACCAGTGATTACAGATAATGGAAGTATGTTTGACAGTTAGTAAGTACACGTTTTATGGGTGTTTATTGAAGGTGATGGTTTTGTTTGACGTGATTTTGTAAGGATAGCCAGAATGTTTACAGGTTCGGCGGTTCTTTAGGTCTGCTAATTCTAGATATATAATCAATTATTATTAACTTTTCGATGTAGTTGTTTGCATCTCTCATTGATGGTACATTATGAGGAACTGTCTGTTTCAGAATACTAGGACCTGAGAAGGTGAAATCTGAAATGCTCCATTTCTTGTTTTAAGAATTTAAACCTTGTTCCTTCCTGACATTTAATGTGTTCCAACAATCAAACATAGCATGAATAGCAAGGATGTGTTTGTGTTAATTACAGCAGTATAAAACAACTTACGATAAATAGATGAAGTTAGTCTGGAGAACGCTCCTTTGTTGGTGGGTGGTTCGTAGTATTTGTATTCCGTAGCGAGGCAACAAATCTCATTGAAATCAAAGTGTGTTTTGACTCCCGAATCTTGGCAGCTGGCTACAATTGTATCATAAGCTGGAAAGGTGAGGTCTTTACCCGTAATGGCTCGGATCGCAAGGAATGCCTTCAATTAAAAGAGAAAAACAAACCAACATTTTGAATTAGTCATTTGTAGGGCATCAATAATCTCACACACAACTGCCTGTTTTCAGAGCGTCTGTGATCCTACCGGTTAGCTTACTTACTTGCACATCAGTAACTGATTTGGTGAAAGTGGAAATGTGGGTTCAGCCTTTATTCTAGAGCCAGAACCTCCCAGATGTTACAATTCAGGAGGTTTAAAGACCCCATAAATCATCAGCGAAACAAAACTACAAGTTCATCCATAATGGGACTTGGCCTTCTCCTCTTGGTGACTGCTATACTTCCTCAAGGAGATTTGGAGAACAACCCTGAGAAATCACATGCCTGGCTGATGCTTTCCTCATAAAATAATGACATCAAATACAGTTTGAATTACTACATCATTGGAAAAGCTCCACGAACTCAAAACACTTTTCATAAGAGTAGCTCAAGAGTAGCTCAAGGGTAGCAAATGCTTGTCTGCACATCCTGTAATCCAACTGAACACACTGTCTGGATGACTGCATCCATATCACACAGAGAAGTCACACAGTGCATAGTGAAGGAAGGACATCTACATTATTCTATTACACTATAATAGTACGTAGGTTTACAAAGCCCACACTACACAGCAATACATGTACAATGATTAAACATGGGGAAAACTGACAACTGTTTTACATGAGTTCAACACAGTATGAATAATGAGGTACATACTATACTTACATTACTCAGAGATATTTTGCCACTGTTCGTTGAGTCAAATTCCCTGAAGGTTTCTTTTATATTTCTGAAGAAACAAATACACTGTGTCAATGGTTAAAGTTTGAAGAGCAATTTGTCTGAATAACAATCCAAATAGTATCAATTATCCTACAAGACTGTCCCATTTTAAAGCATGCAACAATCCAGAAGGTCACATTGCACTATTTCTGGATTACAAGAGTGCACATGGGAAAACAAATTCATCCAACAAACTTGGAAACAGACATAAAGGATGACATGTGACATGTGTTCCACCAATCAAATGACAAGGATCTGTGTGTGTGGTATTAGTTATACCACAAGAGTGCCCATTTTTACCTTTGCAACATGGCCGAAGGTCATATTGCACTATTTTCACTAGTCGGGTGGATGTTTATTTTGCTTCATGTTTGCATGTGTTTTGAAGGTGAAGTGTTGTTTGACTGGCAAGTAGTGCAATTGTTGAAGGAGTAGCACCAAGAGAAAGTGATGTGTGTGAAAACTATTTACATTATTAAACCATTTACAAGGCATTAGCAGAACTAAACACGGTTGATTACAGCAGTGTGTTTAAGTCTGCAATCCAGAAAGCCCTATTCAAATACAGCTCATTGCTGAATGTGCTGTTAGTGAGCGATCAAGAAGCCAGGTATTTGCTGATGCTCAATTTACCTTAGTTTGTCTCCTACTTTAAAGTTTGGATGTCTAACAGGCTGAGCTCCATCTCCAAGAGTTAGTTGACTCATTTGCACCCCTTGAGTAAGAACCTTAGCAGCACAGCGTAACGCAACAGGAAGATCATCAAATATTGGGCAACATTGTCTCTCTACCAAGTCACATAGGAAAGCATGACTGTGCCTCAGATCCTTCAGTTCACTGAATGTAAGATAGGAAGCATCATAACGGACATCATCATTGACAAACAGTTTACAGCACCACTCTCTTTCACTGTAAATAGTTCAGGTTTTGTTGATGTATTTTATTATATAACTTGTAGTTGTTCTTATTATTAACTTCGTATTACTATGACTACCTGATCATGATTTACAAATATGGACAAAATAACCATTAGTTTGTTTGGGTCAAAGACTAAAGCCCTTTTCACACTATATCTCTTATCCCTGTGAAATACAGCCCTGGGAAGGACCAAGGAGTTTTGTTTCCCCATGGTTACCCCGGCGCACTTTCACAATATCCCAGCCCTATTCCACAGGATTCTGGTTGCACGTTTCAAGAATACCCCGGGATTTTACCGCTTACCCGTACTCCAGAGCAGGGGTGGCTATTACCCGGGGTATGCCCATTTGCCGGGGTAGATCAGGGGTAAAGGGATCCAAGTGTGCAAGGGTTGGCCGTTATTCGAGGATAAAGTAGTGTGAAAAGGGCTTTAGTGATAGAAGGATTGTTAAGATCTCCTATGTGACATAGTCTGGAGTACTATGGTTTGGAGTTATTTTCATTCAAGAGGAATAATGAACTCACACTATTCCTCCTGGAATTGGCCAGCATAATTCAGTAAGAGTATTACACTAACATTCTTCATTTGGAGGGAATGTTAATACATAAAACATTCTTGAGGCAAATCACTGAATCAGATACATTAATCACTTGAATTTGAAGAGGCAACTTGAAAGTAATCAAGTTTATGTCTTACTTTTCTGATAGTTTCTCGTTATCAACGTGAGTCGGCAGCCCTTTCATGACAAGCACCAATGATCTTCTTCCTCCTGTAACAAATCCAGACAATGTGAGATTGATAACAACTGCCTCTATATCCATAATACTTGTTTGTATATTATGTTTGCCAGGGGCAAATACCAAAAGAAAGTTTAATCTTCTTGCTGAATTTCCAGAGTTGATGCAACAGACAGCACCACTGTGCAATACATAAAGTCAATTTTCATTTGTTTCTAATAGATATAAAATAACATACAAAAATAATTAATCAATTGTTGAAAAACAATTGTTGCATAGACCCTTTAAAGCTTTCTATTTATCTGCTACTTTTACAATGAGAATTTTGTTTTGGCGAATTGAATGGCGTCAGACAATCTTGACTTAATGATCAAGCTGTAATAACAATAACTAGTCTGCATCACCCAGATAATGACTGGACAGCATTAGTCACTAAACAACAACAGACACTAATTTATTTCCTGCCATTTGTTCTTGGTTTCACCCAAATTCGTTTTAAAAGTGGGTTTTTTGGTCACATAATTTGGTAATAAAACATAATAGATGTGAATAGAATTTAATAGATGTTAATATTTGCATCGGGGATAAAGAATTTAGTTTGGTTTTTCCCTTACACCGATGTGTATTAAGCACTGCATACTCAGTGCTCTCCCGAGCTCTGTGAAAAAAAATCCACAGGCAATTACTGGGGTGAATAGGATTGAAATAAATCAAAGTAGTAATACAACATTTCTGACCTGATAAGTAAGAAGCCTCGACAAGGGAAGCCACACTACGTGTTGAGTTATCAATAACAAAGAGTAGCAGTTCAGCAATCATCTTGGCTTCATCTTCAATTGCAATCAGCTCATGGGTCCAATTCTCTACTTGCTGGAAGACAAAAGGGCAATAATGCTAGGCACTCAACTTACATGTACATGACCAATGCAGTACACTATGATGAATCTTTGTATAACAATGGTACATCCAAAACAAACCTTTGTGATGAATTAGAACAAAATGCTGCCATTGGCAAAAGTTGAGGGTAAGGCCTTAAACAAACGACAAAATAAAACACTATTACAGAACAGAAGGTTTGGGGATTGTGGCCTCCTCCCAAATTCATTTCAAAAGACGTTGACACTCCTTTTAGTCATAATTTTCCCTTCCCTATTATTTTCCCCTGAAAACAAATCCCTTGACCTTCAGCTTTTCTGTAAAAAAAAGAATGAGTTTGCCAGATGGGAAATTATAGTTAAAAACTAACATGATTATTAGATTTTGTGCATACCAGAAATGCTAGATCTCATAGATCATACATGTATTTATTGAAAAAGAAAATAATAATAATAATAAAAATAATAATAACAATATAAATAATATGAGACATTTATATGGTGCATAATGTAGAAGCCACTATGCGCAACACAAAACATAAAACAAGGAAAAATATACTACAAGTAATTGTTACAAAAGAAAGATTCGAACAAATGAGTCTTTAAAAGTCCCTTGAAAATCTGAAGAGAGTCAGCTTGGTGAATATGAAGAGGTAAGTGGTTCCATAACAAAGGTGCAATGAAGTGGAAGTGAAAACTCTCACACTGTCCTTTTTCTTACTGGATTGTATGACAAGTTATGTTAGAAATCTCTCAAACATTTATTGGACTGGTGTTTTACAATTTTTATTATACTTGTTGAGAAACAACCTTAAATACTATGTTCTATTTGGTAAGAATTGCAAATTAATACTCACTGGATTATAGTATGATAGATTAAACTTGTTGAGAAGTGGAATAGCAATGTCTTTCCTCCATGTTGTAGGATTGCAGGAACCACCGAGGAAAACTATAATTATAGGTAGAATAATTCAAACATTTATTTAATAATCTGAAGTTTGACCAAAGAATAAATAAACGTAGGCAATAAAAAAGACAGCCTAGCATTTTCTGTTGAACATGTGCATTCATACCTTGGCCCATTTTCATAAAGCTGCTTAAGCACTAACAAAAAAAGCTAAGCATAGCAAAATTATGATAACACACATTTTTGCGAAGCAGTAAATTATTAAGCAATATTTTCTGCAAAGCATAGCTCTAAAATTGGGCCATGGATCTATACAGGGCATTTTTAGTCTTGCACTTTCCAATCACTCATAGAACAAGATCCCTGCGCTATGTATCCATTAACCACACAGTCACAGTTACTAATGCAAGAGATGTTATTGTTAGACCTTACTGCAATGGTAAAATGTTTTTTATTTGGACCCACACCGCAACAATTTAATAGACATTAAAATAAATTTGCATTTGGGATAAAGAATATTATTTGTGTCTACCATACACCGATGTGTGTAAAGCACTGTAAACTCTTTTCCTGATTCCTTTGAAAAAAACACAGTCTTGTTACTCGGCTGGGATTCGATCCCACGACCTTTGCCATTCTAGAGTAGATGTCTTACCACTACACCACCGAGACTTCCCAGTAGCCAGAGGCAGTTTGAATCCTATATTTTAGCAGCGGGTACCGTAACAATTGAATAAACATTATCCCTGATGCAAATTTTACATCTGTTAAATTGTATTTTTTTTATTTTGAAACATCACTCATCTTCTCAGATATGAATTATTTCTCCAGGTAATTGGTGCTTGAGTAAAAGCGTAATCCAAATATTATGAAGCAATCAGCGAGTGATTAGACGTTTACTCAAGGAGAGTCACACTTTGAAACTAACCAGTACCTGAACAATGTATGAAGTGTGTTGGGGGCCAACGCTCTCTGAATGTACTTATCTTACATCTGCCTTCCTTTGTGATAACTACTGGAGGGTCAGTAGACAATTGAATACAGGTTATATCTCATCTGTGGAGTGAAGGACAATATGAGAGACATTGACTCTATGTGAAGTCATTCACCTTTAAATGGAGGCATGGATGCTGACTGTGCATGGAGTGTAGGTCCACTGTGGTTATATCTTGGATCTGCAGTTTGAGGAGTCTCCAGATTGGGATTCAAACAACTGTAAAACAACAGCATAAAACACAATTTTTAATCCAGTAAGCTTGCGCTGGTATCTAAATTTTCCTGTAAAAAATCATTTGCAGCATAAACAGAGTTGCAGAACTCTGACTGACATTGAACAGTTAAGTATAAAAACTGAACTTCTCATGCTGGAGTCAAGTATATATTGTATGCAGGAGTCAAGTATATATTGTATGCTACATGTACATGACAAATGTATCTTCATGAAATTAGCAATCTATTTGATAAGTTATGAATGAGTGCTCTTTCCCAAACCATTGGGCCATTACAATATGGTGGAACCTCACTGACTGGGAATGAGCAGTCATAAACCTGGGTATTCGATTTGCTTCCAAACTCAGCTGAAACTATTTAGATTGAATCATGTAAATCATCCTGTGTAATGAGTAGTCTACATGTGTGTACAGCTAACACATCATGATATGAACTGCATATATCATTCAAAATCATATACATGGATGATATTGAATGGTCACACAGAGGGAGGGTTAATGTATTCTGTTTCCATTTTTGTCTCATCCTGTCTTTTCATGTTGCGTAAACGTACATTACACTATTTAACAAAATAAGCTTTTTATATTTTGGGATGCAACAACAAAAACCAGCAAACATGAAGTGAACATCAAGGAAGCTCTCATGCCTCGCTGGGCATACATTATTGGAATCATTTCCTATAACCAAGGTCTTGGATATTTCATTAAGAAAAACAATTGTTTTGTTTCAGCTGGTTTTGTGAAAAGAATTTATACAGGATGTGATATAGAGTGAGTGTAGTGTTGGGACATGTGTGTATGTGGAGATTGCATACCTTTGTTGTTGATAATGGTCCTCAAGCTCAGCAGCGTAAACACAAAACTCCCCAAATGTAATCCAATCTTCACTATCACGACCTGAGCATTCTCTCCCACATCTTAGCATAGAATAAACTGCAAACATCAAAACAAACATTTGCTCAAAAAACAAACAAAGAAACTTTCTTATTTAAGGTTTAACTTTCAATGATGGCAATTTGATTCAGAGTCCTACTTCATTTTAAAGCAACTTAGTCTCCAACTCCCATGTATGTATTTTAGTTGCAACTTTAATTTCAAATTTAGGAGTTGTTTTGTGTTTTATGTCACTCCTATTTTCTCTCTGATTTTTTCAACTTTATTATTATTTTTTTTCTCTGATTTGTAGGCTTGCTACGTAAGTAGCTGTCATTTAATTGGCCCAGACAGTTACAATACCAACCCAATATTAGGATTAGTGACATGAGATCCTAGTTACTCAGCCTAGGGCAGTGGATGGACGCAGTTTGACAACAATAATGATTTCACTAGGTTTAGAATTTTAAGTAGATAAGTGAGACAGCAACTTTACAAACTATCCTATTAGGGCCATTTAGAATAACCAGTGTTTACAGACTTTGATTTGCTTTTGAAATCATTTTGACCTACCCCCCCCCTTCTCCAAATGTTTGTTTTTAAATAGTGACCGACTATTTAATGTATCCAAAACACTGCAGAATAAAGAAATACCTCAAATGAAGCAGATATTTTAGATCAACACTCTCCCAGCTCAGGAGTTTTCGCTGGCCTTTCCAGAAACATTGTAGTTAAAACAGAAGAGGAAATAGCATGGCACACTAAACTTTGTAAATATAGTGTTTTTAGTTTTCTATAACACTGTCAACTTATTTTCAACAAAGAAATGAAAGAAAAGAAAGTAAAAAAGAAAGTCAGCTTGCCAGCTAAAAAGTTGTAGCAAGTATAACAGCTCTGTTTTTGCCACTGGTTTTAAAATTTAAGTTTAAAATGTGGACAGGGTGTACAGGCACAACTTTTTGACAACTTTTAAAGCTCCACAAACCAGACAGTTTGTCTGGTGCATAAAATCAAACTTCTTTGTTTTCTGTTACTTTTACTAAATCCTTTCAGGACAATTCATGATATTGAAACTCAAAGACGAAGTGCAGCATTGCTGATTTCCAAACTAGATTTTCCATATTTCCTTCTGACAGACGATTTGGATGGGGCTGCTGACTATTTTATTTTCCCCCTTCTTTTTAAACCACGGGTTTTCCATTATCTTTAAAAATGAAAACTACATTTTGTTTTTGAGTTATTTCTTTTAACACATCTAACCATCTATCCACGATTTTGACAAACAAACAGAAATTGTATTACCTTGTGATCTTGATGGAAATACCTTTAAGTAATTGGTTGCCCGAATGAGTTCTTTTCTACCGAGTTTGCCACATCCATTATCAAACTTATTGAACACTGTCAGGTATCTCCTGTAAAAATAAAAGCAATAACATGACCTGAATTATCTTCACACTAGAATTGTATTTGACTGGGTATGGTACAATCATTCATTAAACCGGCAGAGCACAACGGATGAGAATGTTGTTCTCCAAATTTATTTGGTTGTGAAACATACTACGGATATTACTCCCAACGCTAAAACTAGACTTTGCTGACTGTGAGTATCCTGTCACTGTCTGTCTGGTCTGATCAGACCTACACTTTTTCGGTGTCAATATTCTTACCTTACTTGTATGTAATGTTTGAACATAGGTCAACAATTAATCTTTAAACCACCAGTTGCTAGAGAAGTTATTAAAAAGGAAATGAGGGGGTGAACCACACAAAGCCATCGGAAAAAGTGTAGGTTGATCAACATTGTGTCTGTTCTTTTTCGCAAGAAAATGGTGGATGAAGTCCCACAAAATTTAACTTTTGCCATAACAATACTTAACTACAGACCCCCAAAATGTATGGACAAGAATTGCCACAGTTAAACTGTCACTGGTGCAGTGGTGGTAGAGATTAATTTAGTGGCAGAATGCTACTAATAGTAACAGTTTTGTTTATGAATGCCCAATACATATATTCTGCCTTGTGATTGGAGAGCTTTACAATAATACACATCGACACAAATATCACAATTTTACTAGAAAGCTGCACAATCACAAAATGTATCCGTTGTAGCAACCAATGTACTATACCCATAGCTATTGCAGACTTCTTGGTAACTTTGACGTTTAGGTCTATGTGTACTGTATGGGCTATTATAACAATTATTGGACGGACCCTGGAGTTTTTAGATGGGGGAGCCTCCTGCTCCCCTCACTGTCCCCCCTCCCCCCTCCCCCGCTGTGAACACTTGTCCCGCTAAATGGGAAAATACTCAAATAGTAGTTGAATATAATAAATAGACCCCCAATTATGTCTTCGCCACAGCTTGACCCCAAATGTAAATGTCTAGAGCGACACTGGCTAATGTAAGAATAACAACAAAGGCAGTGGATACCTGGCACAGGGTATCTTTTAGCCAGTAACATCATGGAACGGTTCTGAACTTGCGCAATGACTGCTTTTGGGGACTTGAGCATTTTACTGTGATAAATGTTTATAGTCTGGTTCTGCAGTCAACATTCTCCTTGTGACTTTGAAGTCAAGAGATGAGAATCTGACCATTTACGAAGTTCAGACTTTATTTCCCTTAAAAAAAATCCTTGATGCTACAAATAAGAAAAAAAAGAACATTTCTTATCCATTGAAATAGGATGGAAAGCATTTAAATACAAAAGAAGAATAATTCATTCGTAATTTGGGGGATGACAAATAAAGTAACATTTTGTGGGAGTCAATCATCATACCTTCAGCATTGAAGTCCTCAGCTTAACTTACAAATTATTACCATGCCACATTTAACAACTGAAATTGGACTTTTAAACATAATGCAATTTTCGCTACTCGTGTTCCCGTCAAAGAAGGCACTACATGTATACTGTAAAATGGCTTCAAAAAGACACCTGGGCCAGGTATATATTTATACATCCACTACAGACCCAGTAACTGTAGCGCTGTACTCCTTTTTCCGAAATTTTGACATCTTCGCCCGTACTATCACGACTGACGATATCAAAATTTTGAAAAAGAGGAGTGCAGTGCCCCAGTTACTGGGTCTACATCCACTATATTTTGTTATCTATAGATAGATTAAACAAAATGAACGGAAATAGCACCCATGCCAGATTTCATCTTCTTCTTATATTTGAGTGTGCAGCCTTCAAATGATTGAAGATAACTGTCAGACGACACACCGCGAGGCAAACCCCTTCTCTTAGTGATAAGTGTGTGCTGGGGTCTTTTATGTGCATTGATAGTTTTTATAACAAGACACAGGACCTTCAGTCTTTTGTCCCAACCAAAGGACGCAGCAGTAACTAATGGTTAAGTGTCTTGCTCAAAGACCGGGTCTTGAACCCACACTCTAAGTACTGTCTACTGATCAGAAACACCAGAGGGTTAGTTCGGTGCTCTTAACCATGTTAAACACTCGGCCAAGACACGCCAAGGATATCTTCCAACAATAGATAGAGCTCCAGTTGAGTTGTCCATATCTTTCGCCTTGCAGCGGTGCTTTACATCATGTAAATCTTTGTTAGAAACTGCCGCTCTATAAACTGATTGAAACGGGTGACAGTACACCAGGAATACGCACCTATTTCTCAATGCTGTGACGGACCAAAGGCTGCAATGACGCCTGACGGTACCCAGCGTCAAGAATGTGGTGGTAAATGACCCACCCATGATACACGTTTCCCGGGGGTCGTAGGGTGCGTCTTACAATTAACAGGCTGCATAACCCTACACATAGACCCAGTAAGTGAGTAACTACAGCGCTGTAATCCGTTGTTTGAAATGTTGACATCTGCGGTTCAGTATGGCCGAAGATATCAAAGTTTTAAAAAATCTAGTACAGTGCCCCAGTTACTGCTGACACTCCTGGGTCTCTTCTCTAGCCTACACAGTCTACACGGGGAATATTGCTGTAAGTGTAATGTAATGGCTGTCAATCTTTCGGAACGTTAGACTGTCAATTCAAGGATTTCAACAGACTGTAAACCAAAGGTCTCTTGTTAAATAACAGGTAGGTCTGATGGAATAAAAACAATCATTTAGTTTGGGTTTCCGAACAATTTTACAGACTCTGTCCTTTCTCGACTATGCACCGACCTGTCACCATGCCGACTTACCTTGTAACAGAGCCGTAGACCTGCATAGACCCGTTGTGCCAATCGCTAATCACATCTTGTGATACATCGCTACTGCTGCCACTCCACTCATCAGTCCCACCAGGAACAGCACACGTACGAAAAATAGACATGTTATACCAACAAAAATAACGAACAAAATAGGGAAATTAAACACAGAATCGCTACAAATAACGCCAATTCACCCCATTGTGAGTAACACCGTACACGGGAAGTACACCCCCAATGGTGAATGTTCTTTATTATGGTCGATGACGTAATGGTTTGAGGGAAAAGGAATTGTAACAAATATCGTACAGCTGGTGTCAACGTTATGCAGCTGGCCTTACACGTATTCCTTTTAAACACAATCTACACTGACATTACACTTGATCATTGGCAGTCAAAAGATTGTTCTGCGTAGGATTGTTACTCAATGATCATCATTAAAAAAAATAGCCTCATAATCAAATTTTAAAAAGTTGTAATTTAATCTTAATGAACAAAATTATATACGACTAACAGAAGTATGGCCAAGTTGATGGGTATATTCATAAACGTATCCATGATGCAAAAGGGGGGGGTGAAACCAGAAACTAGGAACAAAAACCAAATCTATATGGGGAGTCCACAGTCTTCGATCCTCACCCTAGCCTCGATCTATCTTCAGATCAACTAAAATAGTATTCAAACATATTTACGACATAATCTTCTGCATTTATGCGTTATGGTAATTCAGGCTTACTATACTGTGAAAGATCTTTGTGTGTATTTAATTCACAACACAAATAAATCTATTCATAAATGTAATATTTTAGAGAGTGTAAATTTAAACCCATTGCAAATTGCTCTTCGTTTCAAGTCTGTACTTTATTATTATTAGAAAGTTCATGAATAGCTTCAGTGACTGTTAGTAAACAACTCATTAGTAATTGGCAAACACGTGCAATTAAAATGTTGAATGACATGAACATCAACTATTCCCCGTTTTGCACCCAGGCCCAACCACAGTGCTGCTTTCTAAGCACAACAAAATTAGCTAAGCACCAAACGATTTTGCTTCTCTGAAATAGGTTTACCAGAACAAACACCATGTCATTATGTACTATTTGTGACTGGTTCCCTGATATTCCGCAATATTCTGTTCTCAGTATGGGTCATTGCACTGCTTACAATCAGTGGTGCGTAGATCTGAAGTCGTGCGTGAAATCGTGTCCAATACTAGAACACCGACAACTTAAAAATCCACCAAGAGACGTCATTTTGTGCATATCAATTTTAAATTCAATGAATAATTCACAGCCGTTTTCTTGTTATATTGATGAGCATCAGTAGGTGCACCACATTAAACCACAAGTGACCTCGTTCATCCCGGAACTTCACATGGAAAAACGTATCCAGAAGTCTGCCAGTTTTTAAGAGAAGACAAGTTTTATTTGAAGTTAATTAAGACTATCAGTTAGTTTTGTTTAACTCTTTTTTCTTCTTCTTCTTCTTCTTTTTTTTTTTTTTGGGGGGGGTTAACCCCTAAGGATTGTCACTAGAGAAAGTCATCTCTGGCCTCCGATAACTGACCATAAAACTGAATAATCCATTTTGAAAATGAATCATTCCACATACCTAATCAATCAATCAATACATTATTTCCATCCAATCGACTATAGTAAGTAATACACGTGTATAATCTATAAAAGAAAAGATTAGGACTAAAGGTTGTTTTTGGTGAATGATTTTGCCCGTTGCTATTTAAACGTCACCACAAGGCCAACCCCAATTTCTTGTCAACCAGTCTGCAAACAATGATCTATCTTTCACAAGAACATAGCGCCCTCATTATGCGTGTCCTTGCCATCGCTTTGCATATGGCCCAACAAAACCGATGAGGGCATTTTGTACTTGCTATAGTAGAAAAACATGAGTAAGCAAAAGTGTGTTTCATAAACGGTCGATAAGATTTGTGTGTGCATTCCCAATTGATTTGGTCAACCATCTGCCCCCCCCCCCAAACCGCCGCCAGTAAGTTAGCGAGCCTTCTGCTTAGATTTGCGTACAGTAAGCAGTGTTTATGAAATATAGAAATTCTGCTAAGGACCGCTCCAAGCAGAAAACGTCTGCATAAAGGCTTTATGAAATGGGCGAATGAAATTATGAACACCTCGAAGTATCTGTAACAGTCTCTTTTTAATTCGAATTTAATCTTTCTAAACGAGCTTATGGCTGCCGGTTGTAAGTTTGTTTGGTATGACTTTGTTTATGTTTGTTTGGTGTATTTGTGTTATTTTTATTTGTGTTTTACTAAAAGTTGTTATATGCCTACGAGCATTTAAATTTTAAAAACTATTTCAATATTTATAAAGTCAATTCACACAATTTGGAACCTATTTTATTCAAGTCAACTCGCAACAGAAAAGAACGTCATTGGTTATTTTATTTCCTTTAAACGGTCGCCCACACTGTGCATACAAAAGCTGCACTTAATTATAGCACCATTGATCATCAATCGAGTAGAATTGTCCTCTTTCAACTGAAGATTGCCAGAAATTGAGACATCGCAACTGAGAAAATCTGCCTATCCTCTTTGTCCCTCTCTACCCAGTTCCATTCACAGCTGACCTCAAAGCTTGTTCTTTTGGGCTCTTTACGATTCGCCCAAATACCCCATTCAAATAATACCCGATGATAATCCAGACAGCAGATGATATGGACCTCAGTCATCATGGGAACAATCTATTTATTTATTAAATATTCTTATTCTTTTCAACAGTGGAGTGTCACTGAATTGGAGAGAACCTTTATTTATTTACCAAAAATAAATTAATAAAATAGCCTGTACTTCAAAATAATAACAATATATATATATATAATATATAATATATATATGTCATAATTAATTGAACAATAACATTTGTTGACCAATGTATTAGTAATAACTCTACAAAAGGTTTACTTTTTGTAAAAAATAGGCAGACTGATGTTTTGTGTTTATGTCTTTCCCAGGCTGAATGGCCGAATAAGTACTGGGGAAAACCTTCATGTCACTAAACCGTTCGTAGTGTATATACATTATACAATCTACAGGCAGTGCCGATGATTAACAGATTTATACGTGGGGAAGTTACAGTCCAAGTAACAGGTGTTACTAAAAATTATCTTCACTTGTTAAGAGCACAATAGGGTCTTAAATTAGATCCCCTGTGAACCACTGCGCTAATTTATTTGATTTTGTTTTGTCCTGACCACGTTATGATCGTGATGTTTGCATGACGGGAGGCTTCTACTATGCGGGTAGTGGGATCATCACATCCAGCAGAGCTCAAAAAGTTCCTTTGTAAATAGAAACTAGTAATTAACGGGCACCTTGCAGATCACCATAATGGACCGTTATTCGTGGTCGAACAATGCCCATCGTCCCCGAGCTAATTACAGTACTGGGCAACCTGAATCCCACAATCAAACTGCATTCAGCCGAGTATTTACACACACAAATTAATCCCAGTTATCGTTAGCACTATAGTTTGCAACACGCTACTACTAAAGGCAGGGCCGTTTGTAAATCCGTCGCTGATGGTTTCACCCTTGTTCTGTTGAGATCTTTTCGTCACCTCTTTGAAGCGCCCCTTCAGGAGAAAAGGTGTTGAGGGTTTGGGCCCAGGAGGGGAGGATGAAAGCCTGAGCTGTCCGCACTAGTTAGGCATTGTGCAGTATTGACCGGCGGACTTATGGACTGCTGTAAGTGCCTAGGTTTCCAATGGTGCATTCCCATGGGCTATTTTGCGTTGTCAGCGCAAAAAGCCACTTGACTGTGTTTGGGCTCTCTGGTAAACATTAATCAATCGGTGACAGGAATGTCTGGAGACTACTTCAAGAATACTTCACAAGTTAGTCTTCTCCTTAATAATGCGTCAAGATGATTACAGGCAATCAGCTCTCACGATGAGAAGCAACAAGAAGTACCATCAAATCTTGGTCATTATGGTTGGAACATACTGAGTCACTTGGAGGAAGGACTTGGCAGCTCTGATGTTGAAAATCGATGTTTTGTTTAGTAAGGTAAGATTTGACCCCTACTGATGTAGATCAGCAAAAAACTACATTAGTTGGAGTAAAATTATTAATATAACCCCATAATGTTGAGTTTATATAAATTCATTCCTATGATCTATACAATTAATAATAAAATAAACACACCATCCAGCACACCTAAAAAATAGTTAACCGATTTAGGTGGATTGGGTGAAGTCAACGAATTAAAGCAGTTTGAAAGTCAGTCTTATCTGCACGCTCATTGTAACATAACGTGTTCGTTTGCCGCAATCTTTTGGAGTCTTCAAACAATTATAATAAATTTTCTCAACTTTGACATTATTTGTTTAAATGGGGGAACTTGTGTCAAAAAACATGTTTGGTTATTCCGAATCGTTCACAGAAAATGCAAGACAACAAGAGTTGTATTCGTTTCAGACAGACTTTCTGTGTTTTTTGACTGCGTGTGTACAAGTATTAAAGAAATTGTTTGAGTTTACTTTCAAACAAACAAATTTTACCTGTTATGCTTTTCGTTTCGTTCTCTTTAATTAACAACACATACAGTTGGTAACTGTACATTGTTATCGTGTCTGATTGGTTGCTTGGCACTTTTCCCAATATTAATTTTTAAAATAATGATATTAATACTAACAATAATAACGATACTGTATTCATTGTTTGCAGATAACTAGAAGATAACTAGATTAGAGTTTGATTTCTTTAGAAACAAAATAAAAATAACAATGAAACAAAAATCTAAACTTGGGCATAATCTATTCTTCAACGTTGTCAAAAACTCATAGCTTATTTATTTCATTTTCACTTAAAAGTTTTTTGACAAAACATAACACAAACGCATGTCAAAGTAATTGGGACTGACCTCACTGCTGGGAGTATCGAGTCGTGTAAGTGCACTTGACGAAGTAAACAGCGCCATCTACGTTGCAATTTATGAATAGGCAACCGAGTATTATTTTTGACAATACGAGATTTACTCGGACAAGGTCCTATGAGAGTTTTAAATTAATGTTCGTTTGTGTTTTTAATACTTGATATATGTTCCTTACTTCATCATCATTTTCTTTGTAATAGAGCTTGTGTGAAAGAAATTACAACTTTAGCTCAAACTGATAATGTCCAGAAGGTAAAATGTTTTTATGTTTGTTTATTTAATATTTATTTTAATATTTAGTATTGCCCTATATGCCTAATTGCCGATGCATAGACAGACCACCCGCAGAAGGCTGAGCTTATTTCCGGCTCTATTCGATGTAGATAATGGTATGGTGGCCATGAAGGGGCATCGATGTCAGGAATAATTTATACTTATATTATTATTGTGAGGTCGTCAAATGATTTGCAAATATTATGTGTGGTTATAACGGGGCCACCATGCAATGGGCACATGTCAGACGAGACATGAACACGCTCGTATACGTTTCTTCAGGTCAAAACACACAAACAATAAGACTTGCCGAACAAGATTTGACACGCAGAGCGCAAACTTGCCGGTTCCCATCATATGGGGCTTATTACATTGTTAGTCTTTGTGGGATGATGACACAACCGATAGACCGAGCTATCGATGGCGTACACGTTGGACTAGCAATGGGGTCACTAGTACACGTCTAGTGCACCAGATGACATGTGAGTGACCAGAACAAGGTCCTATAGACCACTTAACCTTTATGTACCAAACGAGTTCCCTTGTATATTCCAGGGCCTTTCCGGCAGGCAAGACACTGCACTGGTCATATGGGAAATTACATTTGGTGTCATAAAACGTAACTTCTAGAGGTATAAAAGTAACAGTTGAACAAGTTTTGATATGTGGGGCACATATCAAAACTTGTTAAACATTGACAGTGCAATCGCCAATACATGTAGGGCTTTATGTGTTCTACCATTGAGCTGTGTACAATCGTGCCTGCAGGAATTGAAGTCAAGGCTCTGGAAGAGCACCGGACTCAAGCTCTGCGTTTTGAACAGTGTGGGTTCGAGTCGCGGTCGTGACACTTGACTATGATTGCTTTGTCCCTCGGATGGGACGTAAACCGTAAATCCCGTGTAGTTTCCATCATTTCAAGACAAATAAGTGTTTACAGTGGAATACAGGGGGGGGGGGTTGGATTTCAATTCATATTTCAGAAACTTCAATCATGTTTTAAGATTTTTTGGAAGCGGGAAACGTAGGCCTATGTTTCCAGAAACACATCAGAGCCTGACGGATATTGTAAGACTGATTATAAAGCAATCTTCAGAAAGCGGGCAATTGAAAAGGATTGTGTGTGCAAACCTTTTTTATAATTCTCCTGGTACACAATATCTCTTAACTTCTTGAATTGGAAGGATCTGGTTGAGAATAATGGAGAACTCAGGCCCACCCATTATTGAGGATTTGTCATTTTGCTATAGTCCTGTAGGAGATCAAACCTGGTTCGTGGAAGATACGAACATACTGAATCAAACAAAGTAAATTAATGTCAAAAGAATAGTTGTGTGTTTGAATGCAAGATGATTGCATGTCCCCATCACTTTTCATTAGCGATCTACACGCCGTTGGCAGTATTCTGTTATCTGAACAATGCTTTATGCCACATGACGTTTGGTAATGTAGCTCAATGAATAAAGCCTGATTGAATGAAACGAACTTGCCAGTGTCCTTTAGGTTGTTTTATCTGTCTGAATAAGTATTCATGTAGATTCAAAAACCGACAGTATTCATCATAAACCTTGTTATTTCAGGTTATTGTATTGTGTACTATACACTAACACGTTGGTTTCAAGCCTGGAAAAAGGTGCGAGTTTCAGTCTCAAATTTCTATAATAAAATGCCCGTATTATACACTGGCCCACTAGAATTATATGAAATTGTGATTTTCCAGCAAAAGGGTTGTTAGTTACAGTTATATGCAGGCTTATACGTATTCGGGTTGCGCGCATCTCGAGTGTCTATCCATATCCACATTGTTTTAGAATAGGCGTAAATGCATCAACCAAAAATAACAAACAAGAGAAAATTTATTGAAATTTATGTGGGTTATGAAAAATAAAGCTATGAAGGCGTTACGAATTGTGTCAAACTTAATAACTTTACTTTGATAAAATTGCTTATAAATTTAACCTCAGAAATGTATAGTATTTATGACACCGTTGAATTACCCAAGTGGATTTTATGGCTTTACAAATAGTCGCGTGGAATGTAATTGGTATGTCTCATTGACATTGTCACTTGCACATGATGTTGTGTTATTACAAGTTAAGAAAACAATGAGAAATGTGGCGTCTGTGTGTTTTGAAAGTGTAGTAGGCCTATACCTCTAACGAGAACTTCGGGTGGAACGGACAGTGGCTGATAGCAATGAACGAATCTACACTTAGGGGTAAATTCTTAAAATATTTTCCCAAACCATTGAATTCATCTGTTCATTTATGTTCTTTTGATATATTTTGTAATATCAGTTTCATAGACTTTAACTTCTAACACCATAAAGACGGTTTTGTATTCCTTGCATGTTGTTTCTCGTTCACGCAAAAATTAAATATGCCCCTATGCTTGTTTTCAAAAGTGCATTTAATAATAATATTTTTGCAACTGAACATTTGTCTGTAGATTCGTAATAAATCTACTGTAAAGTAACGGATCTAAATCTACTTGTAGATCTGTGAAATTCTTTTCTCTATAGTGTGACTTCAGTGGTTTATTCTGAGGAATGATTCGTTTTTTATGTGGTGATCGAACTACCACTAGGCACTGGCTAGTGGAAGTTCCGGGAAGGCACGTGTGCCTCTGGGACTGATCCGCAGGACACCCCCCGGAAAAAGAAGGGCAAAAAACAGTTTCTTCGTATTCCGTGTTAAATTACAAAGGGACAGAGTGTCGCTGTCGCCCTCAAGAAAATGTCTAAAAAGACATTGGTTTGTATAAAGTTGACAAAACAAAACCTAACATCCTTCATTCCATTGTGTTCCATGAATGACGAGATGTTATTATAACAGTTAGAATATAATTTAAAAAACTAGCGTTATTTGTTCCTGTGGCCGGGTATCTAGTTGCTTGGGCTGGGCATGCTTTCCTCTTCTACGCTGTTCGTGTTGACTAGGCAAGTAAGAAAATGCCTAAGTGAGATTTGTCAATCGATCATCAGTATGAATGGACAGGATAGGACTTGGGTATCCACACCTGCAGCGGAAGAAACGCCATAAAAGGCTGCTACATGATTGAGTTTAGGATAGAGAAACACCTGGTGGGCTATATAGTAAGGTCTTAATCATAGCCGTCAAAGAGAAGACAGATTTACTCACTATGTAGGCAGTGTTCTTATGATATGCCTACAGCTATAAGCTTTGGCAATACGATGCCCATTTTACTAAACAAAACAAACTCGTCTTGTGTGATTTTGTAGTCACCAAAGATCGTGGCATATCGGACGATGGGATTCTGGCCTATTTTCTATGACTACGGCATCATGATCATTACTATGCTTATACAAACATGATAATCATTAATTTGAAAAAAGGTGAATGTTTTATTGTGTTGACTCCGTAGAACCACATGTTTCACACCCCCGCCCCACCCCTGTATTGTACGAAATATACAGTTTAATATAATGCCAATGATCAGTTAAATAGGATATCCGCTTATGTTGTGAATTTAATTTGTGTTTATTTTAGGTTGTTGCTTGTTTTTAGTTTGTTTGTTGGGGTGTTGGGGTGTTTGTTTGTTTGTTTGTTTGTTTTTGTTGTGCTTATTATGTCACGCGCACATTGAACGCAGTGTGATGAGCTATATACTGTAAGGAGTACAAGCTTTGTTTACGCCTGCCTACTGACTGTTGATGCTGAGGACGGCAACGAAAAGGAATCTATAGTATGCTTTGACTAAGTGAGGTTGTGCTTGGTTTAATTTTACATACAACAATAATGGGAAAGTCCCTATCAATATATTTATATATCTGCTCTCTCTGCA
>CM021540.1:11886648-11902402 GCA_010994315.2 Pisaster ochraceus | reverse complement strand
CTCCCCATCCACATACCCCTTCCCCACACACAACCTTTCCACCTCACACCCCTCCCCATCCACACACCCCTTCTCCACACACCCTCTCCATCCACACACCCCTTCCCCATCCACACACCCTCCCCGCACCCACCCCTTCGACCCTGTGCCTTTTTGTCAGCGGTAAACGTCACTGTCTGTCAAAGCCCGGAGTGAAAGGTCAGGAGCAGAGTGCAGAGCATTTTGTAGCCTGTGGACGGTGAGCCTAATGGCCTGACTGCAGACAATCCACTGTTTGCTGAAGGATATAAGGCAGTATTATTGATAGTCAGCCTAGTTTAATTAATGAACTATGCTTTTAATTAATTTGGTATACGATGAATATCACCGTCTTTGTACATGTTAATAAATGCATAATGGGATGACATGAACACTCGTGGATCGCAGGCTGAATAGGTAATTTGTATTGGCTTGATTCGAGGCGGGTTCTTGTCATGAGTACTCTGTGAGCCTCGGTAATATTACAAGTTGCAATTAATCACAAGGTGTTCAATGATACAGGCTTGTCTTGATTAAACAGCGCAGGCAATAATCTGCAATGGCAAGAGCTGTCTGTTGTACTATTGCCCGACATTGAGCAGTCAATTTCAATTTTGTTGGGCGTTTCGAACACTGACAGTAACTTCTTTGAGAAAACTTATCCAAATAATTCATTTCCTGCCTGGACTCGAGGCAAACGTTCGCGCCAATGAATCCTGGGCCTTTGGCATAGTAGAGAGACACTCCACTCAGATTTGAAGTCAACGTTTTTACTTGACTCCAAGCAATCAGTACAATGCATAGAATTCGAAATTTGTATATGATACCCATTTGTGTATGAGTCCACTAGGCAACCTGGGGGTACGTACACACTCTTCTCAATTAGCTCCAGCAGAATCAGCTGTCTTGTTCGAAGCACAACGCAGTGGCCGTACTCGCCATCGCTAATTTTGTCGGAGAGAAAGGAAAACAACCCTTGCCAATTTAGAGATAGCTTTCATGGCTTGATCAAACCTGAAATTAGACTTTATTTTGGTTAGATTGTGAAGCTTGTGGACGGGAGGGAGATGCTGAATTGTGTGTTGAGTATCTGTCAGGCCCTGGGGTGTGGATGCCAATCAAGTAAGCTTTCAGTAATGGTTCACCTGCTCTCTTGTACCTTGTTGGCATCAGTGCACATAGATGACTAGACAGTTGCTTGGACATAGGCTCCGTGACATCATCTACAGTACCGCTACCTGTGTAAGTACAACTCGTGCAATTAAAATAAAAGAAGCAATATATTTCGACGATGCTCTTTTTTGTCACTATACATCAGTAAAAAAGCCAGTTTTCTTGATGTATAGTGACACGTGACCTCTGATTCTTGTACTAGTAGTAAAGAGTTTGTTTAATCGTATAGATGCAAGTATGAATCGGTTGTATATCACACGTGTATTTAGTTACTAGCATCGACTGATCAAACCCAATCAAACTGCCAATTCAACATCAACGGGTTTTTGTTACATTGAAGTCCTTATGCTAAATTTGTGCCTTAACATTTCAAGCCTTCTAATTTTCAAGTTACATGTGCATCGATTTGTCTTGCTCCACTGGAGGCAAACAAGATCAGATCCAGTGTCTCCTCTTCCAACATCCAGTGTGTACAGGTCACACAAGGAGCAACCCACAATAAGACTGTTCTTGTTTTCAAGACAAAATATCACAATCTGACCAGATATGAACAGTTAGGCCCAGGCTTTCCAATAGGACTGACAGTGGTCAGTAACTTGAGAAACAGTCAGGTTGTCACAATATTGGGTTATTTGGTTAGAATATTTTTTTAATTTTCGTAATAATATTACCCCGTGTAATACGTTTTGGTATGTTTTCTTTGTGTACTTTGTATTAAGCATTTGAGGTGAAGATACAAGTGACAAATGTCAATAATCGTCACTACAAAATTAAATGTCAGATCTCATGTTAGCTGGTCAGTTTGTATTTTGTGTTATAATAGACGATGGTTTGATAAAATTGCGTATGGCATTTTATCCCGTTGTTGATGCATGAAGCCAACCTGAAACACTGCCCTAGGGAATTTGAAGTAACTGGCATATTGTGGCCCCTACAAAAACACCCTGGCCACGTGATGTGTTCTAGTTCTATATGTTCACCTTGTCGCAATCGGTAGATAACTTGAAGGTAATTGAATATGTGCAGCAGTGGGCCTGCAGCGCCGTAGCCTGGCTGCTTGTTGCTTCTCAACTCGCTTATTTCATCACGAGGCATCAATATAGTGACTCGTATCTATAGATGTGCATCACACCCTTTGTAAACTTTACTGTTGAGTCTATGGTGTACCAAGCGAACGTAGTCTGTACATGGTCTGTAACGCTTTAGATGCCCCATCTGAACCAAGTTTCTGTAGTAGACCCGTGAGCTAGAGCTGTAGCAGGCACGTTAATTTCGGTGCGATCGATTTGTGATTGTCACTCTGGGCAACATGAAGCAGGAATCGCCCCAAGCTCCTAGTATTCTCGCACTTTCCTCTTGCAAATTTGCTTCGCATTGTTTTCCCCCCTTACAAGCTGAAATGTTAGGAAAAACTGCATGGAATTAAAAATTATCGACCTGCACATTTCGGTGTGAAAGACGAACGAGGCAATTTAGTCCTGGCGATTTGTCCTGTCCAATTTTGTTTTTAATCTTCTCGCTCTGTTTAACTAAAGAAGAGGCACGAAATTGCTTTATTAAATATTGAATAGTTTTTTTCTGTAGACTAAACTAAACACTGCGGGACAATCGCAATAGGCGAACCTGTTACTTTATGTTTACCAATCAGAACCATCAAAGGAAAGGTAGGCTTTTTCAATATCGTTGTCTCTGTCTCCAATATGTTTTTCTTCTCAGTAAAATGGGTGCAGTTCACAAGGGAGCTGAACAATATTAAATTTCGTTTCTGTTATAATTGACGATCATAATGCTTGGTGTATTTGCATTTGCAAGGTCCCCAGTGTAGGTGAATATGGTCATTATGTTGATAAGACGGAGAGAGTGACGATGACTTAGTCAGGATCTAGTAGCAAGTCATCATTATACTAACCTATCCAGTCATGTACATTTATAATCATAGTTGCATGGTTTTCCCTTTAATACAAGCCTTCATGTTTTTATGGGTGTGTCCCTTGCTGGAACTCATTTTGCACCATTTCTTTTCCTTTTAATGGTTTCAGCTCGCTCAGATAATAACGCTGTTTTCTCATAAAATTCTGTTTTCTGCTTCCCAATTTGCATTTGTTTTGACATATATCCTTTTGTGAAAGTTTCGTGGTTAAATCTTTTAAAGATATTTTGTTAACTCTTTGGTCAAACTTTACACTACACTTACTTTGTTATTTAGCAGTCGGTATATTTGGAACGGTAGACTGCTTGAAGGATAGGCGTGAATAAGGAAAGCTAGCGGTGGGCTCGATACATGAGAGCGTTGATATTACTGTCTAGTGTATCAAATGGCCGGGATAATTGAGGCGATTAGTGTAGATGCGTTAGTAATTAAGTGCTAATGGCATTATATCAGTTTATGGAGCCGTGAAACGTACTGTCTGGGTAAAGTGACAGACAGGCGGTGACCCGACTGCAAGGTCAGCTGCTATTGCATCGGCTGTTGAAACTAACTAGTAGGCCTACCTTGTTTCTGCAGCACAAAGCCGAGCTGACGAGCTGTCAATTTGTCTGCGTGGATCTGGGTCGAATCCGAAGAAATGAGTCAATACATGAGCTTATTATTTGAAATGATCTTTATTAAGCAATTAAAGTCACACTCAACCAAGCCAGGCTAAAGGGCTATCTGCTGAACCTTTACGAATTGTTTTATTGTTATTTTTTATGAACTAAAACTGTGTATGAATTGAAACAGTAATGGGACAAACTGACCCCTACGATAAAACCTAAGTTTATCTCCATAGTGTACATGGAATTGTGGCACAACGCATTAAACTGAAATGTTGATTGGTTGAAGCACACTAACTTGTCATTGTCAACAATCTAATGACTGAGGCTTTCACGGGTTCGTTTCTGGGTGGGTTTGTGACCATGTACAGAAACACATGCAGAAGCGGTCTTTGAACATAACCTGTTCCACTAATTGTATTTGATAAGAATTCAAAGCGTTTTAACTGTTTGAAACAAGTTTGTAAGGTACCACTTTTGAAAAAAGTTGCTTTTGATAAATAGTAATCAGTATAACATTATATACTCTATAGTTTCAGATGTTTGTTTTTTCCTTAAAGCATTTTGCAAGCCAAATTTTGTATGGCATTGAATCCACATAAGATGTACGTTCAATTGTGAGAGACCGTAGGCACTTAACACCAGCGGCGGTGTGGTGGTCCAGTCCAGATCCATTCAATGCACGTGTACTCTAGCCAATCATACCTTACCATGTGTTTGTATTCTGAGGTTAATTGAATGATATGTGCAGAGAATATCGAATTAGGAACTAACAGGTCAATTAGCCGCATCGTGCGCGGTGAGCGAACCATTGTACGTATAGAATGAACTTTGTCTTGCGCCTGGTAAGTGTTAACTCACCATTGGCAAAATCTCAAATTCCATCGATAATGCTGGAAGCTTGTGTTCTGTGCGTATAGCTTCATCAGTGGTGGACAGTTTGGCGTACAGGTCTGTTATTGTTATGCTCTATCTTGAAACCGTGGAATTTCGGCCAAAAAACATTCACAAAGGTTACCCTAAACATGTAAACTTTAGGCCTAAACATCTCATCCCTCCCATAAAAAAAAACCAAACAAACAAACACCCCAGATAATATTGATAATAACCAAACAATTGTTAGCATTTAAACCGACAAGAGAAAATGTCATTAATGATTGCATGTCATTTTTACTGAGCTCTGTGGTTCAATACCATACATGCCGCCACGCCCTTTTTCATAGAAAGGGGGGGGGTTCAAGGTGCCCGCAATGGTAACCATGCATGTGGTGATCCAAAATGTCCGCAAACATTGCTACGAGATGTATTTTGTGGAGTTTTAGATGGATTGTGTAAGTGTCCAATTTTACATTTTAGTTTTGGAGCACACTGTTTTCAGGCCCAATGAAGTGGCACTTTCTGTGGTGTTCAAGTTCTGTGCCTTTATTTTACCGTACCCAATCCTATAACGGCTTGGACCCCACAGTCGAATTCGTGTAAGTTCTGGATGTGCACGGCGTCGATGGCAGACTCTGGCTGTATTTTTCTTTTGAAGTTGAGTCCTATCCTTGGTACTTAGCAGTGGTGCCTAGAGAGATTCACGTGTGAGAATACGGCGAGATCTTCAATCTAAAGCAAATCTTTGGATTAAACTGTACGGGGATTAGGTTAAGATGGACATACCCAGAACCATTTCAATTCCGATTCTGGACTATCGATATCACACGTAGGAAACTTTACAATGTTGGTGTTGTTGACATCTGTCTGTTTGTAGAACTGTGCACTGGAAGACAGTTAAACACTTCTGTTTCTAATATTTCCTGCAAGGAAAACATTTTGTCAGTATTGTGATTTATTTCAAGCCTTCATTTTGGCACCTTCACGTTGTGGTTGAAAAGCCAACCAGGAAATATTTTTAGATATACATTGCAGTATTTTCTTATGAAGTTAATGCCGGAACTGTGAAGGACAGGCAATGCAATTTCATTATGTAAATTGTATTAGTTGACAAGTCCGCAGAATGCATGTACAGGGCCTATCAGGTGCGACGACGGGCGGCAGTATAACGAGTAGTCCAGGTTGAGTCATTCCTCAGAGGTAACCATCATGGCTTCATATCCTCCAAGGATACTGCATTTCATTCAAGAAATTGATCCACACCGAGCCGTCGCAAATGAGTCGGTAACCTTAGCCTTGCCATTCGATTGAACACGCTGCTGCCATGGTATTGTTAGCACCAGTATAAAAGAGCACTCAACAAAACTATTTCCGTAGTATGGTACGCAAGGCTAGCGGCGGGAACTTGACCCTGCTAAGGTCACATCAGAAAATGATGAAAAATATAAGTAGAAAATGTGTACATAGTTTAACTGTACTGTTAGAGCTATCGGATGGCTCACTGATGACTGTATCATTTTATGCATGTCAAAATACAATACGAAAAGCAAGTTTCGAATTGTCTTTTAATCATTGTCAAATTTATATAATTATTAACCATAGATCTTGGCCTAATTATTAAAGGCCAAACAGGTAAGTGCTATTAACGTTTTAAAAGTGAAGAATTTAGTGTCAGTTATAGTCAAAAAGATAATCTATAATCAGTCAATGATTAATCATCAAGAATAGTGATCCTTTTGAATCGGTGACATGAAGTCATTGTTCAATAGTGGGACAACAGAGCTACAATTATCCCAAGTAATGATCAATGCGTTATGGTAGTACCGGATTAACCTAGCTATGATCACTTGAATAATGACCAATGTGTTATAGTAACTACTTTACTCATGGGTCAAAAGAGTTTTGATCATCCGAGTAATGATCAATGCATAACTAGGGTTAACATAGTTATGGTCATTCCGAGTAATGATCAATGAGTTGTAGTAACTAATACTGGATTAACAGAGTTATGATTGTCCGAATAATGATCAATGCATAACTAGGGTTAGCATAATTGTGATCATCCGAGTAATGATCAGTGAGTTATTTAACTATAGGGTTAACAAAGTTTTTACCATCCAAGTAATGATCAATGAGTTAATAGTAACCAGTACTGTCTGGATCAACCAAGTTATGATCATCTGAGTAAAAAGTAGGTTGCAGAGTTATGGTCAGCCGGGTATGGTCGATGTATCAGCGTTTGTTCAAAAGTCATCAATTATATAAATGATCAGAAATGCTCAGAAAAGATAAAGAAAGAAAAAATCGACCAGTCGTGAGAGTAACTTTCACATTTTTTTAATCAGAGGAATACGACTTTTCCGCCCAGGGCAGTGTTCAAAAGAGTAATTATCAATAATCAATATCATCTATCGATCAATGATTATTAGTAATGATCTATCATTACTGGTAAGCTTTTTCTATTCAGAATGATAGAGCACAAATATATTAGTAAAATACACACTCTATATATTTAAGTAACTTCATTGTAAAGACAAAACTAGTTATGAACTAGATTTTTAGCCCAAAACAATTATACAGTTTTAATTCCAAAGCAAGATATCGATATATCCATAACGTTACCTTAAACCTCGTTAACAGGGATATCAATCGATTTGGAAGATTTAAACGAAGGTGTTTATAATACAATCAATGAAGTGCTCTGTGCATTTCTCACTCGTTGGTCTTACACGGAGAAACTGTGCATCCTTTAGAATAAATGTTTTCATAATTTAATTTAATTTAATGTGATGTGGTCTAGGTACCATTATTTACTAAAGCTAATCTAATTTGAATGGATTTCATGAAACCAAACTCATGAATCTCTCTGCTACACTGTACTTTCTCTATTCAAAACAAAACTACAATTAGGCCCTATTAAGAACTGGAGTTTGTAACAAAATTTGACAAAGGTTTAATTGCTGTTTGATAAAATTTGACAAGTTTTTACGTTTGAATTGTATTCGGATGTTTTAATCTACCATGCTGTGGAATACTTGTTTCGCTTTTGCTTTGTCCGTATTGACTGTTTTCTTTGTTGTAGATGTTTTTAAACCAAGCTATTGACATGAAATTTAAATTCCCTCGAAAAAGCGAACCATCATTGAAAGGATTAGAGGGCTAGGATGTTTCTCGACTGTCCTTGTTTGCCTTTGTTGTTTGTGCTGTGCGGTAAAGTATTGTAGCATGGTCCAAGCTGCTGGACTTTCATTCTAATCAAAGGGTCTCTAGCGACCCATTGTTGTAGTAATTCTCTCTGCTTGCCTCTATGTAATAACTGCGTTGAATAATAAAGCACATTTTAATGAAATAAATAAATAAAAGGAAAGGTGACGTAGTTTGGTAGTCAGGTTCGCCTGTATGGTTTATTTAATATTGAATCCACATTATACATTATAATAAAGGCCGGCATATCAAAATCACGTACTTTCTCAAATTCAACACAAAGAAACAAGCAATTCTTGCACTGTTTATTTTTCAGGTTGTCTCTGAAGAAACTATTTAGATTGGTAAATGCTTCGACAAACACGTTTTCTAGAAGTATCTTTTCTGAGGAATGCAATCTGCGCAATTTAATTAAGTTCCCGCTGGAAACAAAAAGTGTGCGGACGAATGGGCTGTGTCGTGTATTAAACACGACTGCACTGTACAAGTAACAACAGAAATATCCAACGACCGTGCCTTATTCGTTTTTTTGACTTTGTGTAAAGCAATAGTTTGTGGATGCGTTTAAATTTTTGTTTTTAAGTTTATTATCTTTACATGTAGACATATTGTATTCCATTTAATTGTAAAGAAACAGTAGTTTAACCTTGAAAACAACCACAATACCAAATTGATTGAAGGATCGAGCATGACTACTTTGATGCACGTCTTATTAAAATGGATGTGTTTTGATAATTTAGCATTGGAAGGAAATCACATCCTTCTACTCTGATATTCATGACAAGAACACGTATCAAGGTGGATGCCCATAATGCATAGTTCCAGGTAGGAGGGCACTCTCTTGAAAAAGTTGACAAAGGAACGTTAAGTTTTTTAGTTCTCCGTATTGTAGCACATCGACAAGGTGTGGGTACCGAGTGCCTTGCTAGTTGTACCATCTTCTGTCTAGGAAGTACCGACCGCTATGATGTACTGTGGGAATTCCGGTCTACAATCATAATGGCTCATTGTACAAAACACAGATCTAACTCGTGCCCCCATACAAGGAATGGCGTAACTAGGGAGTGGGGGGGGGGGCATATCCACTTCCCAACCATTTGAAATATAGACCTTGAGATTAAAATTTTACAGAGTAACATATTACATCGTACATAGTTTTATGAAGTATTACTGAACATTTAGAACTATTTTTCTATTCACGTGCAGTATAGCCTAGTTGTTGTCATTTCCGTGAACTATCTAACAACAAATACTAATCGGCATCACAAGAGCGCTGGAAATGGGCATATACTAGCCCATGCGTAAATTGATATCTTGTTTTAAAAATACAAACGGAAACCACAATTCTAATTGGTCAGAAGTGCGCCCTTAAAATTGACATTGTTTTGGCCGCATCATGTCACGACGTCGTACAATTTATTTTCTTTCTTTCCCAGTCAAAATTAAATGGTGAGTGGGACCTTGCGGCAAGTTTTGTCCAGGATGGCGTTACAGGTTTTTTTTATTTGCTGGCCCTCGCGCAAAGTTAGTTTATGGGCTGTTAAAAATTGCTGAATCACTCGTTGAGATCAAACCAATATAACATGTTGCTGATATTAACACTATGTTTACCCCAATCTCAATACCACACGGCCTTCATTGTGCACCTTTTAATGTGTGCATACTCTCCTATCTTTTCAGTTAATTAAATGTCGATCGACTTTTATTCAACAAATCCTTCTTTAAATTCAGATCAAGGTTGATAATTAATGTTTAATATTCAAGCGAAAAGCCTCAGAAAATTCAAAAAATAATATTGAAACCGTATTGGACAGAGGAGATGATTGGTCCACGCAATGGACGCCCGTGGGATTCAGATACTGCAATATGGTACATACTGTTCACGTGGTGTGATTGGGACGCACTCAGACTGTTCAAGAAGGTGGGCTGCTACGACTTAAAAACTAATCGTAGACCCATCCCTTTACCCTAACAAACCTGATAAATCCGTGCGTCACAATCAAACCCCGCACGGAGTTCAATTCCACTCTAATCAAGTTGGGGGTCTTCACCGTAAAAATGTGGAGTAATTAAATGATTTTATCCCAGAGAAGCTTGGCCAATATTGTGCGTTGATATTGAATGCTCGGCCGGGGTGCTTTAGAACCGCTTTAATTTCCTGCGAGGACAGCTGGCAAGCTCAGGCCAATAATATAGCCGACCTGTTTTGGCTGCGGTGCCTTTAATTACACTTGTGTGATTTTGGAATTGGCCCGGATAATGAAGCCCGTCTTCAGTCTGTATGGGGATGATGCGGGTAATTGGTCTTTGCTATCGCATCAATCATCAAACTATACAAATAGCACTCACCTTGCTACTATACCTTCCAACTCACAAATATAAAGTAGGTCTAAATATATAATATCACTGTATAGAATGAGGCTGTTGTAGTAGAATTGTTTCATTCAGGAATCATAAAATGTTGACACAGCAGCAGCCAAATGTTTGTTGTATTCTCATGTAGCTTATTACTAATTGGCAACTGAAGATTGGTATCCCGTCCCATACGCGTTAAACGTATACCCTGCTGATATGGGGACAGTGAACATTTATCCATGTTTAAATTTAACTTGTTTACATCATTTTGACCGCCTAAAAAGAACAAATATATAGGGGGAAAACGTGTTATTCTGATAGATTTTCACAAGTTCATCTTATCGTGCTGATATGTCTTTCTGGCCGGGCATGTACGCGCACATTTTGCTTGTCTTTGTTTCGATTATTGTTATTTGCGTTTTTGCTTGCATTGTACTACTCATCTTCTAGTTGAGTAAGTGAACTGTTCTTATGCCACATGCGTTAAAGTAGAAGTGTGCAAGTCTAAAAACAACCTATAAACAGTTTGAATGTTCGTTTCAATCTCCTAATAAATGAAATAATGTGGTCGTATTAATTCATATGAAGTCTGTAAAGTTTACAGCAACAGTATTTGGTCCAATTTCCTGGCACTGGCTATTCTCAAAGTTGAGTTTTCGCAGTTCAAAGATACCTTACCATTACTGTACGTGCCACTCGCCATGAGCGAACACAAAACAAGAGGTTTTCACGATCGACCAGCGCTGAGCTGCCCGGATTGCCTGGCTTTCCACCCCGAGGGGACGGGATAACGAAACAAGCAAATTGGACATAAAACTGAGATAGACAGGGCACGGGAATTGAGGTTGAAGCTGACGAGCAAAAGCTTTTGGATGGAAGTGGATTGAAGACTGGAGTTGTTGAAAAGTGCAGACGCACGTTCGCCTCATGTATATGCATATATGATGGCTTGGCAGGATGAATGTCAGGATTCCTAGCCAAACTTCTCGGATATTGAAGAAGGCCTTGGGCTCAATATCTCCCTCCAAACTGAACGTCTAATCTTCAAGTAATTCCAGTCAGTAATCCCTTGTGTTTATGAGAAATACAAGCTAGCCATAAATGCAGTCTTTCCTAAGCCTTTGGGTGCGACTTACAACGGAGATTTAGTTTGAGTATTGTGATGTGAATATTTTATTTGGTGCTAGTGTGTTCCGTCGGCCGTCATGTCAGAGGGCACCAGTTCTAGCAACACTCAGCAGTTAAACCTATCAGTGAGCCCCATAACACCAATGACATGTACTTGTACGACCATCAGAATAGCTATTAGATCAAGTTTGTCGTTGTATTTGCTTGTTTCTTGACCTTGTCTGTGTAGAATCGTTTAACTTCCCCTGAGGTATACACAATAGAGCAGCATTCATGTCACTAACAAGTACCTTGACAGCTCCATCTGTACAAGCCACTCCGTTAGTCGAAAATCAAGATGTTTGGGTTCGTAGTGTACGGCGAGTACCCTATAAAGCCCGGTTCATACGCGTGTTTCTTTGCGTCACAATATGGAATATGGAAAACTGCGTGTACCTGATCTTTGCGTTACATTAGCTTCGCATTTGCTTTCGCGTGACTTAGGGGCCTAGTATGAATCGGACTGAATACGTACGGTAAATCATAGACCACACTGTTGTCACTTTCCATATTTGGCTGGAATTGATTCCGCCATTTTGCTTGAGCTCGCGCTGCCAACTCCGAATCAGCACTTCATTCTTACAAAACCAATTGTTACCATGTCAACAAAGTAGAGGATTTTGGTAAAATGCAGCCGTTTACTCATAAAGCGAGATAATTAATGCGTAGACTTTGTGAGGTATTGTCACCATCATGAGACCTCAATTAGAGTTCTGGTGTGTTTTTACTCTTCTTAACCTCTTATAACAATTGCATATCAATTTGAAACGAGGCTCCTGTATAGTACAAAAGTAACGTTTTCTCGTGCGCGTATTATGTAACACCCGCGTTACGTCATGAATACATGCGTGAGTTTTCATTAATTTGCTGTCTACTCGCGCATTACGACTTGCACGTTCGGTTTGCAACGTCAAAATAGCACCTTTGATGTGTTTTTATTAATGATGTTGGGGGGCGGGGCGATTTATTAGATTATTACATTACAAGCCGTTGGTTGGGTCGTTGTATGTCAAAGATGCTAGTCCAACTTTTGGCCGATTTGAAATTTTCCAATAGCAATTTTTATAGATTCGGGATAAGTATAAGCTATAACTTACTGGTTTTTATATAGCGCCCCCTCAAAGTGCCAGATTCAAGACAGGTTTTTGAAGTTTTGAATTATGAGCCACGACACACCACAACACTACCGATGATAAATGGTACTGTGGTAGTTCAATAAAAACCCAAAATGTTTTGTTGTCACGGTGCCGACATTATCTCACTCCAATCAGCCACATAGACAAGCGATTTTGCATGTTACATGTATATTGTGCATTGTCGTGGCGTATGCCTTGTTTGTTTTGGGGGGTTTCGTTTCAAATAAGCATCATCTGTCAAAATTTGTTCCAAATTTTAAAAATGTTGTATACAAAAGATAATTCTAGCATCCAATACGTGGGCGATTAGCGGAAGAAGGTTTAAACTTCGATATGCCGTGTCGTATTTTTGTGCCGTTCAAAGTTTGAGAATCGTTTGTTACACTGCGGCACGGCCTTTGCTACGGTGGACTGGCTATAAGCGCATGTACCAAATCATAGGAGTGCGTACAGCACACGTGTGTCTGCTATTATAATAGCATTCTACTTCTAAGTGACCGTTTGCAGTAAGCACAATATTACGAATAACTATCTTGTTAGCAAGTCTTTCATACGCAAGCTTTATTGGCTGCATGCCCCACCCCCGTTCCAAAGCTGGCGAAGTCTTAACTGTGATAATTTCTTCTTTATGTATGAAATTCCAGAGTTTTACCAATAACTACTTGTGCCCCCCCCCCCAACCACACACATAAACAAAACAAAACAACAAAAACACGCCAACAAACAACTAAACTGCTGATTGCTGTTTTCTATTGGCACTTGGCGTGAATTGGCAGTGGCGGTTTGCAAACAGAGTTCAACGTTCAAACCCAGTCAATAATAACGTCACAAAACAAAGCTATAAATACAACAAGTTAGACAATATTGTAATGAGACGATCTGTTCGTGAACATTTAAAACTGAGACTATTGCGGACTGTCCTTTCAAGACACTTAGAGGTAATTATGTAGTTCTTGATATATTTGATGTTATTATAATTGACAAATAAGCTGACCCATCCAGAACTGCTAGCCTATACCAGCAGACGAGGTGGAACGGCCGCGTGGATGCAACACGCTGAACAAACCTACGTGAATGAATCAATGCTCATTGTAAAATGTGTTGCTGGACAGACTTACCAGACAACTGAAAAACTCATTAAAACAAAATGCAAATACGGACTTGAAAAACCACATAACTTTGCAATAGTCAGGGATTCATTTCAAGTCAAAGAAAAAAGTACAGGAGTAGGAGTAAAGTTGGTTTTTAAGTTGATACCAGTACTTATCTTTGATAAATATCTCCGTCCATCACTGTCTGAAATAGGCCTATTTTCAAAGTCGAATAGCATTTGGCAATCCCCCCCCCCAAAAAAAGCACTACCACTGTTTTTCGTTGTTTTTACAAAAACGTGAGCAAAAAATGTGATAAAGATAATTTGCACATGTTACTTTGATATTGTGTTTATTCAAAACTTTATTTTGAAGGCAGTAATGTAAACTGACCTCATTCTGGAAATCAAACATCTTGTAAAGGTTAACACAACGAAACACAGTATTTTATTGGAGGCTGTATCAGTAGTTATAAGTTTAATTACGTCAGTATTCTTTGCTTTGAAGTCGTAACGAAGTGTTGCACTTGTGCCTTTATCAATAACTCAATACAACATGAAGCAGTGGGATAAATGAAAGCCGTCATGCGCATAACATGTCATCAGGATCTCATTGCGTACAATTATCACCTTACACTTGTCTATCACGTTGACAAACCCAGTCAGTTCTCATACTAATTTTATGCATAAAGTGAGGACTGCGTGAAACTTGCTTTTAGTTGTTTTCGCGACCATGACAGCGACTGAGATAACTAATGGAGAGAGTTGGTGACGGGATATGTTATAGCTTCGAGCTTGTTATCTGTTCTCGCAATGTATACCTATAGTGATATCACGTGCTGATCCTTGGAATTCCTTCTGATGAAGAAAAGTGAAATAAAAATAGGTAAACATATTAAGCAAACACAAACTTTTGGCATTAAAAAAATGCATCCGTATTTCACGGCATGGCAATTTGTTTGGGGAAGTGGGTTATCATATGCTCCCCCCGCCCCATGACCAAGGTGGTACATGCCTGTGTATAGGCCCATTCTATGTCGTAATAGAGTTTGTCTCCTTCGTTTCTCAAAGTTCTTATATGTAAATATGGCGTCAGTTTACATTACTATTTCGTGAAATCACTTTAGATGCAAGCTTTGATAACACCATGTTGTTTCAAACAAAAGCTGATTACTGAAAACGGTCCTCGCATTATCTAATGATGTTCGTATTTCCTATGGAGGAATTAGAAACTGTAGCATACTTGGGACCAATTAAGTCCGTCAACATGTTGAACTGTTCGCTGGTAAGAATTGTCATCCACAGGCGTGGGAGGGGGCGGGGGCAACCGCCCTCTCAAATTTGGGCAAAACTGTCTGAAATTTCGGGCACGGCAAGACAAACAAAAAAATGGACAGAGAAAGCCAAGAATACTTTTTACCTGATAGGCCTAAGCAATTGGTACTTATGATTTGTATGACATTTGGGGTCAAATCAAGGGGCAGCCCTTAACCAAAGAGTTCCCGTTGCTCATTATACATCCAGTTATCCTGGTTTGAAAGTTTCTTCTAACTAAGAGACAAAATAATTTAACCGAAATAGTTTAACCGAAATTGTGTATATTTTTTGTTTGCACTGTGGTTGAACTTTTGTCTGAACAATGGTCCCGAAGTCAAAATCGTATCTGCAGCATGAAAAGAACGACTACAAATAGCTTTCCGATTGAACAACCTAGCTAAGTGAAAGGACCCATCAATACATCATCAAGTATAAATTGACCTGAATCGGTGGTGGCGCTACGTGCTAGCTCCCATTTATGTCACTGCCGTAGACGGACCCCAAATCCAAACCAGTCCCTCGTTAAAGGCAAAAAAACAAAAAAGAAGAGTCGATGTACTGGCTTAGGACATAGTCAAAACAACCAACAGAAATTATGTGTCTCGTCAAAAAACAACAAAGTAAACAAACTTAGCAGGATATTCCACTCAGTCTAATGATTATTGCTTCACTCGTCCAAATTAAAACTTGCTATGGCTATTAATTGCCACGGCTATTGTTAGCCAATTTAACATCTTTTAGATCGTTGTCACATATCGCTCTGTGAAGGAAATTGCTACACCATCATGCATACCTATACTAAAGGGGCCAATAACGAAACTTACAAGCTGCCGTTTTCTGGTTACGGGGCGGACCCCTGGCAATGATTTTCAGTTGAGAGAGA
>CM021540.1:11856450-11885648 GCA_010994315.2 Pisaster ochraceus | reverse complement strand
AAGATTGTTTAAGCTCATACAGTGGGTCCGTCAGCATAATAAATGTATGTCGATAAGTGAAAGATCGCACTGGTCTACAGCACAATATCGGCAACTCAATATAAACCCACCTTTATAATATCAAATTGTATGAAAACTTTCCTCGTGAGTGTAATTTTGAGGAAATATACTGTAGAAAATGTCTATAAAAAAACAGGCAATGAATCGAGGCCTTCCTACTGCATATAGTTCCCAACAAAATACAATAATAGTCTTTACTATTTTGACCTACTACCGCTGTAATCGTAATAACCACGCTGAGATATTCATGATTTTTTAGCGAGAGTAAACAATTTAATCAACTTTACAAATACTGTCCACCTTACCTCCAAAGACAATAAGTTTAAGATTGGATAAACATGCAATGACTTGTGCGAAAGAAGACATGACAGACACTTTGTTTGATTGATATTGAGGATGGAAATGAACAAAGAAAATGCCGGAAGGTACAATCTCCTGCTTGTCGGACCTTAAGTTATCACAAGAAGACATAAGAGTAAGAAGAGCTTAATCTAAGAAGCGAAATTGCATTAGTGTTCGGCCAGTCCGCCATTGCCTTGTCACAGCTATCACGTACCTTCATTTCCTCATTGATGGAAGAATGCCGTTGCGCGCAGCTGTTCCCCTATCCGGCATTAAATGGTCGAAGATATTAGAATCGAACGAATAATTGGGTTCGTAAATGGCAGAAGAAAAAAAAGGAGTGATTATTGAAGAGTGGCGGAGTGTAATTGATTATGTTGTTGAGTGGGGCAGACTCTATGCGAAAGCTGCTAGACTCATTAACTATTGTTGGTCGTGCCATTCATAACTTATACATCCAATCACCCGATGTGCAATTTCATCGCTAGCATCAACTCACCAAACACGAGATCAACCTCACATTCATTGCAGCTATTCACATTTTGCTGTTAATCACTGACGTTTCAATCTTGCAGGTATTTTTGAAACAACTGTTCTCGGCGAAATAACAACATATCCCCTCATTTGGTCCTGAACTACTGTGTGTGCTATACCCGCACACCACAGTGGACGCATCCATTTTCCGTACGAATGAGTGGGAAAACTATAATAACACATGACATATTAAATGCGGCCATTTATTTCTCGTTGAAAGCCTTCTTTTGTTGGGCCAGCCTAAACCACATGTGATTTGCCCTGAATGGCAAGTTCATTACTCAGCGTGCACTGACTAGATGTGTGTACACACAACCGGCTTGGCTGCCTGCCCCATTTCCCGCCACTGCCTGCCGTGTAATCATTAACCTTCTCAACCTCCCATACAAGCGCACTGCGTTTTGTTTTCATCAAGCGCTCACCAGTTATTCATTCGTCACATCATGAGTAGTAACTAACGGGATGTGATGCCTGCGCTCGACACTCTAGTGCAGTTTTCACGATACACAACAACTATTCTATATCAAACTGTTTTGTGAAGCTTATGTGTGTATGGAATCGCTTCATAATTGGGCATTGACGAGACATACATCTTAACAAACTGCATGTTTTCCGCCGACAGGTAGACGTTGAGCTAGATATACACGTGAGCTTCTAGCACTGGAACGACGCGACGTCAACTCATCGAGGTACGGACAGAACGGAGCTATGTTCACTACAAGTACAGCCGCAACGTGCATGCAGTAACTGTAAACCAACCATCCATAAGTTCTGTGAACGTTGAACGTTGCCTTGCATTGTGAGCCTAGTGGATATAATGTAACGGTGAGCTTCAGATCCCACTGCACCAGCATACACACCCAAAGGAAATCACTTGCATATTTTACTTCGACCATCAACAAAACATCCAAGAGGTCGTGAGGTGTGCCATCGGGCCTGCTGGTCAGTCTTGTTGGAAAGGCATTCCCAACGCCTTAGTGATGGTGTTACATTGGCCAGTGTGAGCAGGAAATCAACAAACCCATCCATGCAGTGGCACATGCATCCAACAGCATCAACACAAACCACAAGAAAAACAAAGTGTTAATTTGAACAAAATAAACACAAGAAAAAACAAAAAACCTTGTTTAACTTCATCAGGAGGTTGTAAGGAGGACTGGTCTACGCCTCCGTCGACTATATTGCTAAGATATTTTTAGCACAGAACACAACCCATCATGGCGCAAACTGTTGACTCGGTAGCTGGATGTGATGTGGGTAAGTACATGTACACAGCGTATACTGTCTGCTGCATGCCCTAGTTTAATTCCTATACCATGTGAATATGTACACTGCTGCACCATGATAAATAATAGTCGATCAGATGTCAACCAATGCCACTTCAGTCGTATATTATTCGTTCTTGCACACGACAGGTATTGCTGTAACAAATCATAACGGATCCCTAGTACTACGTAGTACTGAAGGGAGAGTCTTCTTTTCCAAGCACAGATGCAATTTAAATGTTACACTTACAGCCTTATCACCCCAGTTACTAGGATTTAAGTGCCAATACTGCTTTCATTTAGTCTGATTTTAAAGTTGTACTGCTGATCGATATATTTGCTAATTATCTTTCTCTTTAATGGCTGTCATTTTTATAAATTGTCTAGTTTCAAACCTGAACTACACCTGTACATTTTAAACAACGTTTTCTGTGTTGGTTTTAATGTACAGGTTATATGCTTCGTATACTGCATTATGTCTAGGCCCTATATATGTTTGCCCTTTCCCCAGTTCTTAAAATCAAGCATATTGTGCCTAGCTTCCATTATTCATTCTACAAAGCTGTAATAATATGAAACTCGCGTCTCAAAATAAAGAGTAAATGAACTATATAGTAATGTATTTGATCCATATAATCTAAAGTGCTTTCATTATTAACATCTTGGTTGATGTTCAGATATGTGAGCTATAGACTACGCTTCACTTGTAAATTGGGTATCGCAATTGACACTATATCAGTTGGTGACATGTGGATGTACAAAATGATTAATGTATGGCCTATAGGATGGATATAATTTACTGCCGCGACCCACGATTGTGTCAGAAGTTGCGTTCGTTATAAAATAAATTCCGTTTACATTATATTGATACACTGGATGACAAGTCTGTACTCCAGTAATAGATAACGCATACAGTATTTCAATCCATGCCAAACACTGGCGCTAGATCATCAGACAACTCATGGACGATTTGCTGCTTTATCCCCAATGATCCATCCTGATCTGCCATCGTATTGCACAACTAGAGGTTCAAAAGTGGACGTATTTACTACAATTTGTCAAAAGTTGTTATTTTTCCAGTCAAACTTAATGTGGCAATATGCACGTTTGTACTGGGATGTATAACTGACGCAGACCTGCATGCAATTAGATCAAGTGGTTTTGTATATTATTTCCATTTAGGCTTAATATGCTTGATCAGTGTTTCGAGTGGGCTTGATAACCAGCCTCTTCTTCTAACTGTTAAGTTCATTATGCAAAGATCTTTTGATCAACAGCTGTACTTCTAGGCAAATATCGTATCACTAAATCTTATTTTGGCAATCAATGGGCGCATATGGCAAGAGTAGCCGAGGTCCAAAATTTGTATTGATGGCGTTGGATATAATTGCTCGTTACCGGCACAGCACAAACATAAACAAAAGCCCTGCGCACTCATGTGCGTAATTGGAGGCAAACATTATTAGAGTGGTACGAGAACGGAGGAGTTATTTGAAAAGCCGCCCGTTGAGAACTCAATTACGTCTACACAACCCGTGAGCGTTATGCATTCATTCACTATGTTTAATCAACTTCACTGCTTCGCACCAACTGTTAGTTTTAAAAACACAACAAAATCATCTTGAGTGATTTGATTCTTTGATTATTCTGATTCTAATTTGATTCTGTTAGTTCCATTTGTCTTTTTAGTTTCGATTATTTCCATAAGCTGGGATGGTATTAATTTCTTCCATGGGTTAGCCTAAGTCAATGTTTAGATGTCGAAGGTTAAATTTGGTAAGTCTCCTCCATAAAGTCTCACTGTATTTGAACAAGAGCTCACTATGAATCAATTAGACGGTTATGGCCACTGACCAACCCAAATTATAACAATCATCAAATCTTACCCATTTATAATTGTCATCGTCATCATTGTCGTCGCTGTCGTTGCCGCCATTGACGTTATCCTTACAATATCGTTCGTGCTTAGAATACTATGTATAGTTTAGGTCATTAGATTCCCTAAGAGTAATGGTGTCGAAACAATAACTAGAAAGCATTCAAGAAAACCGTGGTGTATTATGACATACGAGTTGGTATATTCGCTCGAGGACTGAGGTTGTAGCTTGGGGTTGTGGTTAACGGAAATGTTAGATGTGTAAACGAATACGACTATTGCCAGTGGTTTCAAACAAGGAAATGCATTTTACGTGCATTTACTGTTTGGAGGTTTAGGCGGGCTGCCAATGTGTGATTGTATATCCCAAAATCACACTCCACATTGCAAATTTTTGTAGTTATCTCAACTCAGTCTCTCAAACAACTCAACTTTAAAATATTTCTTTAAATGGCATTTCCTGGTTAAATTAGTGATACAAGTAGACCAAACGTTACATAAATATAGACTTTTAGAAAAGGTCGTCAGTCACGTTGCCGGCTGGGTGAATTTGGCGAGTGTATTACTCCCTTCCTTTCTATTAAATACAACCCATTCCAACACATGTACACATTTTCTATGCTACACAGTTCACACGGCCTATGACCTGCCTTATTACAACACAGCATCATAACAGTGCTGAACACACACAAAATGATCAATTGCTCATTTTTATCAAATTTGTCTGGAGTTGCCCGTACCCAACAAAGCGTGAAGCACCAGATGTTCATGGCGTAAAGGCTAGGTTATACTCAAGCATGTAAAAAATAATTTAGTTACAGATAGTACGGTCATTAATCAACTACCTGATGTGGAAATAATATCAAACGGAGGGTATATGCCCACTGCACAAATGAATTGCGTTGTGTGCATACAACTAGCGGCGTAATAATGAAGGACAAGTAAGCACATATAGGCCAGTTTATTATCGTTGACAATTACTGGCACCTTTGGCATTCACCAACACAAAACAAATTTCAAACCAATCACTCCGAAAATGACGCGGGTTTTCAATTAGGGGTCAGGGAAGGGTCATTGAATTTACTGGCCTTATGAAATAGACTCCATTATATAGGGTCATGGTAATGAATTCGCTTGTTTATTTGTGTTCACAGTACAAAGCGAAATCAGCAAAGAAAGCAGATCGTCCAGTGGTAGCAGCAACAACAACAACAACAACAATGTCAGATGTTGTGCTGGATGTGGTTGTAAGATCATCGACAGATTTCTTTTACATGCTGTGGATAGATTTTGGCACACAGGCTGCCTGAAGTGCTCATGTTGCAGTGTTCAGCTAGGAGAAGTTGGCCCGTCTTGCTTCTCTAAAGGGGGGATGATTCTCTGCAAAAAAGACTATATTAGGTAAGTACAGCTATCACTAGTGTAGAATAAACAGGGTATGTTTTGGGCTACAGTGCCGTTTAGTTACTTTACCCGTTTGTGTTTTGTTTCTTTCATTGAACTTGCATTGTCTTGTTTATCAAACATGCCGGTCATTTGATTGCCCGTGTATTATAGTGTCATTTGTGTCATCAAAATAATCACTACCCTGCATCGTTTCTAAAATCCTGTAACCTGTCTTTACTATGACCAAGAAAACGTGACCAATTCTTCCCTGAAATTAAACCCGCAAACCAGAGTAGCTTCTCGATACACCAGTATCCAACGGAACTCCAATTAGTGTAGTATTCTGTATATCGTTGGACTTAACTATAATATTGTTTCATTTTTTCTTTGAAGCATATTTACTCCCGGTCCCTCTTCTGGTTCTGTTCTATGCACCTCAATTGGGTTCAAACAGATATAAGGCGGACCTGTTAGATGTGTAGCAGGGGGCTGGGGCGGATCGGATAGGTCTTTAGTAGGGGGCTGGGGTGGGGGACCTGTTTACGGTCTTTAGCAGGAGGCTGGGGGACCTTTTATGTCCTTATAGCAAGGGGTTCGGCGGACCTGACGGGTCTTTAGCAGGGGGTGGGTATTTGACAAAGTTAAATTGCCGTTATGGATTCTGCCTCAGCAAAAAGTAAGTTCAATTCTCATCAGATCACTTATAATTGTCTATCACTTGAATTAAAAACACAACGCTTAGGTGGATCTCACCGCCCTCTGTATGGGGCGGGAGAATGGTCTGTAACAGAGTACCCTCGTTAACCTGAATCAGGAGTTAGAAGTGGACCTTATAAGTGGGTGATAATGCCCGAGTTTAGTGTGTGGTGTAAGCCTAAGATGTTTTGCTTACAAATCACCATGGTTTTAAATGGGTGCAGGCTAGTTAGAAGCGTCTTTAGCTGAATTTAGTCAAAGCTCCCATCTTAAAGAAAAATTAAATTGATTCCTTGCAGACGCGTCTACGATTTCCGCCATTTTGGGAGTCAATTCTTTTAGTGTGCACATTTTGACTCCCAAAACGGCAGACAGGATAGGCAAGTGTTAGTGCGCTGCGCGTTGTGCAAGGGGTCAATATTGAGCCTTGCGCAACACGAACGCCCCTCCGTACATTTCGTACAAATTGTTTGTTTTAAATTCCTTTGTGTATGTTGACTCCCAAAATGGTGGACAGGATAGGAGTGTCGTGCAAGGCGTCAATAGACATTACAATTTTGCAACTCATTATACAAGGCAAGGTAGGCCCTATGCGTGGACATAAAACATGTTTCATGAATCCACCACGTTCATTTTCTTTGCTGGGGTAAGCTCTTTGTCATTTTCTAGATTTTAAGACGCTGGAAAATAGTTTTAACAACAGCTCTTTTTGTCCCTTTTTTTTGGGGGGGGACCCTTCTTTGACGGTTTAATGTTTTACCAACAGTTTGTTATGTGTTGTAAAATTTAGACAGCGAGGCAATTGAAATAATGAGGATGATAAGAATGCCTAACAGTACCCTTGTGGTTTTACCACCAACGCGAGCATCTCAGCAATCCCTTGGTGGTTGTCCATTGAATCCGGCCAGTTCCAATGTAATGTTCCGTTCTGAAAGCAATGTTGTGCAATCCCTGAAAACATGAGAATTGGACGATTTCGAGTAAATCTTCATGCTGTACATGTGACTTGTCATCATTTACAAATCAATAACTCTGTGAATAGTCCAATCTGAATACCCATGCGCGATGATGTCTTGATTGGCTTCTTATGCTTGCTACGTTGCGATTTGAGAGCTCTTAGTGTGAACTAAAAGGACAGATGAAGCTAGTCGAGATTCCATTCAGGTAGAAGGACGAACGACAACAATACCATAGTGTTGGCAAGATACTAAAGAATGACCACCGTTGCAAGATGATACCCAGTTTATCAAAGGGAACTAAATGTGCAGTTATCTGGGATGTGCTTTCACCTAGAATTATTTCGACGCCTTTCAATTACAATCATTCATTCAGCCTTTCTCCTTTGTGCTCATTTTCTTAGGACATTGATTCGTTTCCAATACTGGCCACAAAAGGTCATTGGTCTATACCCTTAAGGATTTGTTGCAGTTGAGTGCAGATGTCTGGTTACAGCAATGTTTTAATACCATGCCATCGAGGGCTTGGTGGGGATGTGTTTATCCTTTATATACGCTGGCCATTGACAGCAGGAGCCTTTTTTCTAATTTTGTTAATATTGCTATGATCCATTAAATATTCGCATGAGAGAGACACATTTGTTTTGAATGTAAAGTGAAACTGTTGAATGCCATATTTATTTGTTGGTTTCGAAACAGATTTTTCTTCCCGGAGTCAAAATTAATCAGCAGAATGACGCACACAATTAAACATTTCTAGGTCATTATGAAGTTGAATTCGCATATCGATACTGAGTGTAAATTGAAGAAATTGATAAATCGGAAGTCTAAAGACTTACCGCATTTTGACATGATTTGCTATTTTGGAACATGTAATTTGCAATGTGTTTTCAGACTAGCTTCCATCTTAACGTTAGATTGGCGAATAACTTGTGGTACATGTATTTGAGACAGTCGTTAAGTACCAGAGTCGGCTGTTTGTACCACACTATCTGACAGGTGCAAGGTTTTCAAGAGTTTGTTATGTATTCAGGAACAAGGATCTGACTATATAAGCATTTTAAATAAAGATAAAATAGGGTGCCACGTCGACTAGCTTGCGGCATATACGAATTCGCCCAGTGGATCTCTTGGGAAAGTTGAGAGTTGAGTAGTTAGTTAGCAAGCACGACAGTGCCTACCTAGTGTAGTGGTTAAAAGACGAGGTTTGATCTCAAGTCCATCAAAGAGCTCGCTTGGCCAGTCGGCCGCATCGTTTGGCCATCACGTCCATTATTTGCTAGCATCGATTGGTGTATAGCACTCATAGCTTGCTGTATTAGTCTCTCAGTCTTTTCCCAGGAGAGAGAGATCGCATTAGACAGCACACGTGTTCCCACAAGTAGCTTTCACCTTGCACTTGATGTTTATCTTCCATTAGTCAACCCACAGAGCAATTTCACTGTGTTGATGTCTGTGGCGTGCATTGAAGTTTTAATTTTCATTTAAACATTTTCAGAGGAAATAAGTCTAGGTCTACCAGTTTCCGAAATAAACGCAACCCTCAAACCTAGATTTTTAAACATGGCGCCTTTTCTGCAAACAGGAGTAATGGGGCGGAACAAGGATTGGGATGAAGTGTTTAGAGATATCCCAAGACAGTTTGGACTCTTATCCATCAAGCACAACCTCTCGCACTTCCTCCACTTACAATTACTTCGCCATCATAGAAGGGACATTATGGCGACCTAGTCTAGCGACCTGTTGGGACTTTTTCCAATCTCCCCCTCAATTTAAAAGGTATACATTGTGCACATGCCACTATTTGAAAAGGGAAGGGAATTTTAAAAGCTTTCACTGATTTCAATTATGAAAGAGTCATCATATAAATGCGCAACCGAGCAAACTGTTGAAATGTCGACTATAAAATCTGCATTTTGGGGCACGGGATCGTAAATGTGCGGTCGTCGTTGAGCAGATCACGCGGTCTCCTAAACCCATACTAGAGTGACTGTTCGTATCTAATGCGTAGTTCAATCATGCATTCGTTGAGAGTACTGGCGTTATTATTGAATGCGACGTGGACGGCTTAAAGTTTAATAATTTACGATTAGGATTTACAATGATCCTAATGTCCGAAATGAAGTGTGTTCAGATGAATGAGGGGTCGTGAGAATAACGCAGCCTCGGGCAAGGTGTCTGTTGTCATTGACTGATGGAAGAGTGCATTTTCGTGACATCACTACATGCAAATGGTATCAACATAAACCAATACACTGCAGTATCAAGAAACAACCACTATAGACTATATAGACCTGAATTATGTGCAAGACCTTCATTGATACAGTCTTCTTTTTTCATGGCATAGTGTATTTGCGTTAATTGTCAATTGATATTGACAGTCGCAGTCATTTGTATAACGTTATTGACGTAGTTAAGTTTGATTAATTTATTGTCTTTATTGATTACGATATAACCAACGAAGCTGTTCCCTTTGATATGCACCTAGACATTTGGTATAGACGCCCAACCCCCACGGTACATGTCCCAGGTCATATTCAATGGTATTAATTCTGTTTGGTGTTATCTGTGATTTTTTGAATTCATTGACCAAGGTTATCGATGGCTCATGATGCTTGCCATAGTGTCGTAGCGGGGAGTTTGCGGGGTATAAAATATTAGCATTCTTCTTCATTTAAATCACAACATTCAAATTTGATTGTTTTAACAAAACGTAACATATACCTTTTGCGTATAAAAGTAGTACAAAACTGCATGCATCTAATTACAAACAAGAGATAATTTTCTAGTGGTAAAATGCCATTGTATACATTTCGTCATAACCTATTCTGTTTTAGGGGATTCAAGGTCGAAGTCATTGTTGTGATGCACTCATTTCCCAATAAATAGTAGGAGGACATTATTAGTTTCTAACCCCATGTTAAGACGTTGTAAAATGCCATTGTAATAGATACCCTTCCAGAGTGAATTTGGTCAGCATCCTAAAACCTCCAATGAGGTCACATTTTAAATATGTTGGTCTGTACATTTTTGCACAGGAATTGTTAAGTTCACTCATGAATTTTAATTAAATTTAATTGTAAAAAAGCACTCTATCTGTTTGAAAATGAGTGCATCACAAAACTTCCTTTACTTTAGAGTCCCTTAGTCAGATTTATCTGTGACTCGAATGACTCTGTTGCTGTTATAACGTTTCATCTATTTACTTCCATTCATGCATTGGTCATAAAATGTTAGATTGAAAACAGTGCTAGATTTGGATTAAATCCCGTATTTCTGCATGATGTGTACTAGATATGCCGGTTACTGTCTCATATATAATTCAGTGATATCTGTCGTACCAGATCGCGACCTTTATCAAGCAAAGTGCATTGCTATTCCCCAAGTTATATTTTCACCGTAACGTGATCTTATCACACAAAGCTTCAATGGAAAATGAAGGCGTAGTGGCGTTATTGGTTCTGGACTCAAGTTGATTTGTCGGAGCCACGGTTCGAATCCTGTCTTGAACCCCAGTGTTGTTTTGGTCAAGATACTTGGATGGGTTTTATGTTCACAAACCAATTTCAAATTATCTGAGGGATTTTGTGGCTAGCCGTTGGACGATTTCCTTTTTCTTCAAGTTATAGGTGATACATTTGGTCATAATTTCCAAATTTGATTTAAAAAAACTTTACCTTTAAAGGAAGGCAGGAAGTGGATTTGAATTTGACTTATTTAATTTTGTAGCACATTATTGAAATTATTCTTTTACCAATACTGAGTCTACAATGCATGCTGATGTACCAGGAGGGTTTGTTGTACACGATATTACCATCATATTAAAACAAGCCACAGATTTGTTTTAATTGTAAGTCTGTGTTCATTGAGATGGAAACGACGAAATTGGAATGACAAGCTGAAATTAACGGAGAGACTTGTGTCAAATGATTGAAGCAGACCGACAATACTAAATGACAAGGGCACTGGGACAGGTTGTACGACCGTAGTGTGCAATAAAGATTGAGTGAGGTTTGATCGATGTTGGTAAGGACTGGGAAGGAGTTGATGAAATATGATGTTGACAGATATGTGCGCCACCTTAATATATTTTGTAATTTAGCCATCATGTCCTTAATGCGGCCACTGTGCACGTACAAACCATGTACTGTACGGTACACACAGACCGATCTCATATTATTTGCAAAGGATAGCACATACTGAGGCCAAGGAGTTCTATCAGCGATATGCCTTACGTCATTGATTGATTGTTGTGTTTATTTTCACAGACCTTTTAATGGATCGATTGAGACTTCTTTGAATCTTGAGTACTATCCCTCATACATTTTCAACCTAAATGTATCCGTCTTGTTGTCTGCTATTGCTCACAACTCAATGTACAGACTTCACGTACACTTCTTGAAAGGAGGAAAAATACATTCCTAATTGTTGGAATGAAAGAATGCACGCATTTCATCTAAGAAGTACCAAATAAATCATTTTATTCGTTATACGTTTTTAATAGAAACTAGAGATGCATGTTACGCATGTTTATGTCCGACATGGGCCAATACGCCGACAAGGTTTGTCGGACAAATGGTCAGTCATAATGGTTTGTCCGACACTGGGTCAGACTTAACAGTTTGTAGGACAATATAGGTCAGACGTGTTGTCGGACATGCACAATGGTTTAGAGATTATTTGTCAGACACATTGAGTCAGATATTTGTTTGTCACATATAATGGGTCAGGCAAAATGATCCGTCAGACATAATGGGTTAAACAATGGTTTGTCGGACACAGTGGGTCAGATATATTGGTTTGTCGGACACAATAGGTCACACATAATGGTCCACATTGTTTGTCAGACATAAGGCTCTGTAACAGAATTACTTCAAACCTTATGAGTCTTCGTCTGATGCAGAGTTGAGACTATAGGACCTCTCCGTGTAGGGTTCATTTCAGCGGGATGTGTACGGACCCGGTCTATTATTTGGTAAAAACAGCGAAATATGACTGTCAATAACTGACGGAAGCTGCATGTCATAATTTGATCAAAGTTTGCCACACTACGAGGGTAGTTATACACGTAGTGGCAACTAAACTAGTATTAGGCCCTCCTGGTATTGCGGTGCATTTTATTGGTCAGGTTCGGCATCATGCGTTTACTATTATAATAAGGAATACACATTATTGTTATAATCTTGTGATCCAAAAGAAACGTGTTCAGTAACTAGGAATACATGAAAATTACTCTCTAACGAAGATTAAATTTAAAGGTTCCGGTAGACTTTTAACTATATATAGAAACAAAATAATGCAAATAATGTTTTGAGGTTTGGGCCAACACCATTGGAGAAAAAAGTCCACGTTTTATTTTGATGGGGAGGATGTGGAATATATCGCGGGTACAGAGAGTGATCTGTATGTAATGAATCACGAGAAGGCTATTGTAAAGACGTAAAGCTCCCGTTGGCTGTCTTAGCTTGCCTAGTTTCCGGATCTTTGTGTTGATAGCTCTTAGTTTTATTAGTAGACATAGGAACCACCTGTCTGTATTGCCTTTACACACCTGCCAACTTGATCTCTTCTAGCACTCGCAAATTACACTCTTTCAACGTAACACTCTTTTCAGTCAACCTGAGCTAAGTGTCCGCAAAAAAGTCTTATTATCAGCTCTCATATCGCACAATTCAAAATTATGCATTGATTTATCCATAATGGTTTTGTATAATCCCAATTGGCTTGTGACTGGATTTGTGGCTCATCGCATTCAATTCATTTGGCTATTTATCTGATAGTTTGCAGTTTTTTTAGTTACGTACTTCACCCTCCCCCTTTGTTTGTTCTGTTTTCTTTCTTTTTTCATGTTGTGGTATGAAAATGCTAACATTAAAAACCACCCATAGAAAGTGGATTCTTGTGCATGAAGTTTGACGTACACACGAACCAAGCTGTGCAAAATCTTCATTTCCGTCACGGTCACGGCAATTTATTTATTGGATGGAATGTAATTGAGTCTGATTACTTATTGATCCATCATTATTGATTTGTTTGCCGAAACTAATAAGAGCCGGTGATCAGTCAATATTGTCAGTGATTGTATCGAGTGAGGTAGTAGGCAATATTAAGCATGCCCTCAAGGCTACATTTGATTGCATGTCATTATCGCATTGTCATCAAATATATCTCCCCGTTCTTTCATTACTCAGTTCTGGTATTACTGGATCTTAATTTCTTTATCCATGAAACTTAATTCCATCTTCTCTTCTGTACATCTCCGTGCTGCATTTCGTTTAAAAGTGCGCAGCCAAACTATGCTGCAAAGTGTACTATGATGTGTCTTTGGTCTGTAGTATGGAATATATATGTATTATACACAAGTGGCAGTTTAACTATTAAGCATCATAAACAGAACAAATAGCCAGAACTTACCCGTTTCCTATCCCTTTAGAAATAATCAAACCCGAGTCAAAAGTTACTTCGGTTCATATTTTGGATGGATAGTTGAATGATTACATTGCTGGATGCAATCATCCCCTTGGTAGCATTGCATCATGATGAATGCTAAACCAACACAACATCGTATAGCATCAGGCAAACTGACTCAAATAATGTTGTAGAAAACCAATAGTGTGTTATAGACACCAATGTTTTAATTGACGATTCTGAACTTTGGTTTTTAGATGGGGTTGAGCTTTTACAAAGACTGTAGGCCTATAAGACTGTCTGCGTTGGTTCCCATCACGTACGTTGGTTCCCATCTCGTACTGTACGTTGCTTTAACGTGCGAAGGAAACCGGCGCAGTCTTTTTTCAAATATTACTAGCGGGGGTGCTGACAAGAGACAACACAGTTCATGGAGGTTTTTCAGAGGGAGGTTTTTCAGAGGGAGGGTACACCTTTAGTAATTACTCCAAATATTATTGACTAATAAAAACGTACTTGGTGAGGAGCGCTGGAGAGCTTTTGGTGTCATAAAACATTCTCATGCAACGATCCCTTTGAAGTAACTTAGTTTTAGAGTTGGGTAAATTTCGCCAACAAATTTGAATTTGAGAAAGGCTTCAGGCATGAGGACTTTCTCAGGCATCAGAAAGTACACAATTCTGTGCAACAAGGGTGTTTTTCTTGGTAATTTCTTGGGTCATTTATTTCTTGCAACTTCGATGACAAGTTGAGTCAACTTTTTCAGAGGTTTGTTTAATATTTTATGCATATGTCGGGACACATCCAGTGAGGATACTGGTCTTTGACAATTACCAAAAGTATACCCTGCCTTTAAACAAGTGTTGTTTCTTTTATTGCGTTCGTAATAATCTCCTTAAGCAATATACGCTTTGGCTCGGAATTTGCCCTTAATTAGTTTTGCAGCTTCACTTTCACATCATTGTCACTGTGCAATAACTCTTAGCCGCAGTTTCGTTTAATATCCTTTAATAACGATGTTGTCATGTCAGCTCATTGACGCGAATTGACGCTTTAATTGACAAATCAGCCGAATTTTGTAATTCGTTTAACGGATGTAATTATTGCATTCGGGATAAAGAACAATAAGATGGCAGTTATTTGCCCCATGATGGTAAATAACAAGTACTGTTATACTGTTTCTTCTTACTGTCGAGCTTTGCTGGTCACTGGTTCACACTGCTCTACCACTTGGTACATCATGGGTTCCAATCCAACCTAGGCTGATTGGTGTTTTTCGCATGACTAAAAATCACTGAACAGTGCTGGTAAAGTCATGATGTTACAAAGGATACACATACATATCGAACGTCAGTTTTATAAAACTCATAAGACGTTATTCAAATGCTGAACGGTTTTTTCTAGTCAATTGGACATAATCAGATGAAGGAAGTGCAGAATGCATTTAGAAGGCTCAATTTTTTTTATATTGTTGATTACTATAATGGCCGGCGATGTATGCTGCAAGGTTATCGTAAGCCAGACTAGGATCGTGCAAAGCAATTACGTGCAGCATAATGGACGTAAATTAAGGCGTCCACTCCATAAAGCGCGCTTCCAATAAATTACCTTATTATAGATTTATGTTGAAAGGTTATGCATTTTGTGAAATGGTTAATAATGAACACGTTGCAATTTTGCGTGCATCAGTATTGAAAGCTTAACGATAAAAGGCAACTTCATTATGTGGGGAGCTGTATAACTGGGCGAGAGAAATGATATTTTTTGTAAACGTATTTTGTAATAAAGCACTGATTATTGAAGTTTTTTGACACATTTTTCTTACTTTATTCATTCACATGCAGGGGCAGCTTGGAGCGATCATACCAGCGTGTTGTTAAGCATTTATGGGACACGCTGAGCTCATTATATCTTTTATTCTGTTAGTTTTATGAGAACGACCAATCTGTCTTGTGTTTATAATTAGTAATGTGTGGCAGGTTTTAATTCTCTTCAATCTGGTGTCACTTATGATTTTTTAATTTTTTTATGAACAAAATGTTGTTTTTCTTTCCATCCTCATTCTGTAAAACAACAAACGTTACCCTGGTACGTTGTTTCCAAGTTGTTTCCGTTGGTTAAAAGGGTTTGTCTTGCCTTTTTTTTTTTTTTGACGATTTCTTTATGGTGTTGTTTACATGTCTAGGTATTGCCCAGGTAAACTTAAGCTGATTAGTTTCCTTCGTTAACTAGTTTGTATAGTTGACACACAATTATTGACCGACCGATTTTGTAGACAAAAGATGCTGGCAGAGTGTTGTCCTGCCCTTTCTAACAAAACCACTGGCCTATATATGTTGATTGACCCCCCCCCCCCTTCTAGGACGCGTGGCATGGTCCAGCTTACGATCTTATGGTATATGAGCTGACCGATGTATACGGTGTGGTGAAGACAATGGAACATTAAAATATGTCAGCATGTGCCGTCAATGGGCCTTGTTTTAGGGATGAAGTTCTGCCGGAAGAAGGAAAACAAAGGACAAAGACAATAGTAAATGCATATCAATTATTACACTTGCACTCCTGCCTAATTAGTCTTGGACAACCTTCGCCGAGACATTCTATTTGAAACATGAATTTGTATTAGATTGTTAATTGAAATGTAATTTCTTTGGTTTTTTTGTGGTCATGTTCAGGTTATTTGGTGTGAGTGGCGCGTGTGCAGCTTGTGCCCAGCAGATCCCAGCTAGTGAACTCGTCATGCGCACACACAACAAGGTTTATCATCTTAAATGTTTCTCGTGTAGTTCGTGTCACATACAACTGGTACCCGGCGACAGGTACACATTGATCAACGGCAGCCTCGTATGCGAAAATGATCACAGTAAGCTCTTCAAAGCACATGGCATGACAACAGTTGCAGGGTTCAGGCCAGGTAATAAGGTGTGTACATTTTCTCATATTAATATAATTTTGTAAATATTGCAATGAAGACCAAGACTGAAAACCTGGTTCGTAAAAGCGAAAAGAATAACAGTGACTTTCTGTATCTTGACATTTGGCCTCGCATTCTCTTAAACTCTTATAGATTGTGAGCGCTGTAAACAAAATCACAGGTCTTCCTCATGGTTGTAACTTTTGTTTGTGAAGGTGCCAACAGTTTTATAAAAACAGTAAACTATCTTCAATGTGAAGTCCCTTATATCGAGTCTCTCGGTATGTGTATTATGTCTCCCCAGAAATTCCCAGTAGTCGAACTCAATAGTACATGTAGGGGGACCTACAAGTACACCGTAAAATTACGGTGTCCTGTAAAAAACAAAATGAACGAACAAATTATGAATACATAAGCTGTTATAATATTTATTATTATGGGATGTAAAACACCAGCTTCAGTTTAAGTCTTCTGATAGCGAAATCCGTACTCCAGAAAGTATTTCTTGACAGTCCCCCCCCCCCAATTATGTAAACATTAATATAATGTACAAAGTGCAAACATTTCTAGCTCTAATGTTTCTGTGGATGGACTGTAATTATTAAAGCAAGCGTAATTAATGGCAAAACGATGACGTGGCTTACACATGGCACAAAAACAGCTGGATGTGGGATGACTGGAGTTACTAGTCTTAATGAATGATTTGTCAACATTAATCCATGTCACTTTTGACTCTTAAAATCTACATAATCCATTCGTTAGCCGTTATGACAATGTGTTATGAGTGTGTATTATTGTACAGGCATTGCCACCATAGTTTACTCACTGTCACTGGGTCATTGACAGAGTGCCCGCAATACAAGGCTTTCGCCTACTGGCTATATTTGCATCTTGCGAGGTATTGGGTTCTCAATTAGCCATATGTAGGTGTGTAGATTTCCTATCGGCTGTAATTATGCCCTGAAATTACCTGGCAAATTATGCTGCATTCTACGTAGCTGCAGGATAACGTGTGGTTTAGCATGCAAGTTAAATTAAACCCGAGACTTCTTCACCTAACGTTGCCTTTTAAATGTCGCCTCTATCCCGTTTGGAATTCGAGTTGTAAAACGTCGAGAAGGGCTCGGTTTGTTTATGAAGGCTGAACACAGGAACACCTCGGGAAACCTGATATGAATTAATAACCCACACTGACCTATACAAAAGAATATAAACAGGTTTATCATCCACAATCTTATACGTGAAAACATTAATATAGGCGTATTATACCAAGTTGCTTGATATGTCGTATATAATATACAAGCCCGTGAAGCTGCAATTATTTATTTTAGCGTAGTCTTGCATTAAGGAGCCCAAAGGCAGGTCCAGATAAGGATATCTTTCATATATTTCTTCATTAGCGCTGTGCATCAAACAATACAACAACAAACTGCTAGAGTAATAGCTTTAGTTTCATTGTTATATACCTTTCATACTTGCATAAAACGATATTATGGTTGTTCATTTTACCCTTTTAATAATTGAATAAGACTTGATATCGATCGATTGAATGTGAGAAATAAAGTAATTTGAGCTGATATGGGAAGTGACCTTGTAATATGAAATTGGGCCAATATATAGTCAGAACGTGTAATGTGATGTGGAGATAAACATTGACATGTAAACTAGCATGGCATAGCGGTGGTACGAATCCATCAGTCTTCAGTTTGAGTGGCATCCAGACTAGTATTGGAGGATTAATTATTCATTAGTGTTTTACTGGTTGTAATATACACTTTATAAAAATAATGACAGTCTTAAATTTTTTTTATAATGTAGCGATTCAGCTGTTCAATTGCGCATGGAAATTAAAAATAGATAAAAACTACGTTATATTACATGGTCAAAACAAAACGGAGGTAAAACATGGAGCACTATATAAAACACACAGTTTATTATAGAAAACTAAGATATGTATTAAAATGAAAGTTGTTAAGAGTAAGCAAGTCCTATAGTGCGACATATCACCACCTGGTTGATTAACCATCAAAACATTGTCATCAAGGAATATAATCATTCACTAATTAAACACAAAATACACTCATCAAAAGAAAGAGTATTGAATACAAATTTAAAGCAAAGAACTTGGTCAAAACCAGTAAGCCCACGACAAATGGGGGTCATTCCGTGTCAAATCATGAGCAAACACAAAAAGGGTATTTTGGGTTTAGTTTCAGAGATTACGGTAGTCCTGTACCAGCTCCTTGAACTTGTGACGCTTTATTACGGCAGTTTGAACTTCTCTGCTAACGGGTTACAATGTCGGATAAAGACGATTTTACCCTTAGCACTTTTGAAAAGAAAAATTCCACTTTGCACGATTTGTATAATTTCTAGTTGTGGAAAATGAACAATTGCATATTAATGAGAAAAGGGGAAAATGCACTGGGAAAAACTTAAGTGTTGAAAGCTTTTCTCATTTTTCTGAAGCACCTTGATTAGTAGGCCTATGATGTTAAGTGTTTGTAATAAGTGCAGATCGATCTACATTACTCTACATGCCGATATGATGGCTCACATTTTAAAATGTTACCCCATGAAAACCACTGGAGATCACGTTTTATAGTTTGCAGCCTAAGCGCATTTGGAACACACGAAGCATTGAAGTATTGACCTATGAAGGTTCAAAGGTCATTTTTATGTTACGCTTTTTTTGTCCTACATTTCAAACCTTACAGATGGTCAAATTTAATTTGTGAAAAGGCATAATTTACTTTAGCCATTTAAAAGAAAACCTACGTGATTTAATGTGTTGATTTGACATGGAATGATCTAGTAACAAAACACATGAATATCGTCACATGCAAACTCACAATTTTAATTTAGACATAACATTAAATTTTCAAAAATTTGTGTAAACACTACCAAAACGTACCACGTAAGTCTCGAGTAAATGTTTTGGTTGCATAATAAACTATTGACCATGAGATGATTTTGGGTTGCTTTTGCTTTGATCAAGATTCAACGTGTTCATACCAAGTAAACAATGTCTAAGCAATGACAGCATTTCAGAACATTGAGTTATGTTGAGGAATCCTTAGTTTGAGCTCAAGTTGTAAATTCCACATGGACTACACAGAGTAATATCTGCAGCGTTGCAAAAATCTGTTTAATATTAAATATTTTCATGTGGTAAATAGTATACCCTTGAAATTGGAGCGACATTAATTTGATTCGATTGAGCGCGCATTGTTAATTTTTGGGTCGCTACGATCGTTTAACCACCTGCATGAAATGAGTGAGGAGGGAAAAAACTAAATGAAGTTGATATATAACCAAACTGTACTTCCATTTACGTGTATGCTTAACCACCGTCACTACTACCTATGCATAACGACCCAAATCAAGTTCTTGTTTCTTTGCATTATACCAGAGTTATGCGTATAGTATAGACATTGCTAATATTTTGGTTTGTTATTTGTTTTTTCCTTAATATGAAATTATGCTAAACTTCAGCCCAGTTTGATGGTAGAGTGAAATCCTGGTTTGTTGTAATAATCCACTAGTATCTTGACAACGTTTCTTTGACATACTTAAGTCCTTTATTGTTCAGGGCACTAAAGGTGCACAAGCTCAAATTTAAGACGTAAATCAACCAAATTTGGTTGACTAAGTTTGGGACTTGGGTGTGTGTGCAGTCATGGTAAACTCGCTTAAGGAATTGTGTAAATGCACATGGCAATTAGTCACTTACTTCACATTTTCACCAAGTTTACAATAATATCCTTTTGAAATTCATCGGTATCAATCAAATTCCAGTGAAACAGGTCTTAATACATTTAATCTTTGTAAATAAATTTAAGAATAGAGCCTAAAGATCTTTGACTTAGTTTCAGATACTGTATTTTCTGCTTCTTCTTTCTTTCGTTTTCTCTTTTTATTCAATTTGATGGTGAACTTTTCAAGTCTGAAATTCCTTTTGTTTATTTTTGTTATATCATTTTCGGTTATTTCGTTCTTTTTTTCTTAATTGTTTGGGACAAGTATTTCTTTGAAAATTACGTCTCCAATGTGCCTTCCTGTATTCACTATTCGTCACTTCAAATCACATTGATATTTAATTTGATATTGTCCAGCACTTTATATTCCCAGGAATGATAAATCGCACTTTAAATAACAACAATTATTCGTTTTGGTAGTACAGTACTAAAAGGACAGAGAGTCAAGGTGTGTTGGCGCACGTTGGAACCCTCTTGAGTGTTTGAAAGACGTTTCGATTAATGAGGCTATGGACGATATTCAACATTTGGAGACTGTAGTTCTTTATTGTTTTATTCTCATGGATTGTTTGATGAAGGTTTTGTTGGTTTAATTGTTGTTGTGCAGTTGTTTTTTTTATATTTGAGGAAAGAAATGAATGATAATTTCGATATATGTAAAAAATTAAACTTTGTGGTTTTCTATTTCACATCTACTAAAGTACTGGTTTATGACCCAGCTGATATGTCCAAGATGCAATTAAAGATTTAGGACCCAGCTAATTTGGGACCCATTTGGTATAGGACCCAGCTAATTTGGGACCCATTTGGTATAGGACCCAGCTAATTTGGGACCCATTTGGTTTAGGACCCAGCCGATTAAGGACCAAGCTGATATGTCCAGGGTGCAGTCGACGATGGGATCGCCGTGAGATATTTTGCAGCTATTATACGTAGTTGTAAATTAATGTCAGTCTTTTAACACATCTTCTCGCTTGTCCATCCAATGTCTTCTGTCATGTCAGTCATGATGACTTCCCTACTATAGTTTATTTTGGTGTCGTCTCTGGTTGGTCATTGTGCTTGTGTTGGAAGGGGTCCCAGACTGGGTGTGTGTATTCCAGCATAGGTCTCGTCAGAAACATGTATAGGCTTGGCTGTTGATTTTGTTGTGGTGTGAATACGATTAGCTTTGATGGTAGCTTTCTGGATGCGGGTGGTTGAGGTCGTTTGTAAATTATACGGCATAAGGCAATCATATGGTTCAACATACTTTTATGGAATATTTTTAAAACTCGTGTACTTTTGAGACATGTCAACTCAATAAAGTTCAAAAACGGGAAATGAATTTAAAACTTGAACGAAGACCACCCTCCCGACACACAACCGCAACCTCCCCCTCGAAACAACAACAACAACAACAAAAACAAAACAGTTCAACGTTTAAAACATGGCTGTAACAAGCTGAAACAATCTTGAGGTTAAAAAAAAACACATTAAAGAACACCAAAATAATGTTTCCTTTAAGCGCTATTGACACGTGACTTCCATGACTTATTATGATTGGTTTAATATGGACCTGGCATGAGGGTATACATCTGCCTCCCACATACTGCTATATTATACTTATAGAGCTAGTATTGACCGTCAATACACCATGGACTTGATTAATAACACCTCCGTTTGGATTATTAATTGAGTGATACGATATTGCCGCACTCTTAATTGGGCCAATTCCAAATTGTTCCAGGGACTGGCAGCCTCACGGGGGGAATGAAGTCGGCGGGCATTGCATTTATCCACGCTATAATTGGATAGATTTAAATCAACACACACCATGCAAATACCCGTATGTTGTCTGTCTATTATGCAGTTCTGCTTGTGTGTATAAGCCTCCACTGCTCTGTGTACAAACAACTGTAATGCATTGGTTTCATTGCGTTGTAAGAAATCATTTGTATGTTTTGTTTTGTTTGATTGAAAGTGGAAAATAATATCTTTAGCGATGTAATTATTTATTGTTTATTTCAAACATTTAGACAGTTGAATAAAAGTTGAACAGGGGCTGTCACGGGTATACACAAGTATAAAAACTATCACCAAAAGAGAAGTGTACAACCGGACCCCTGCCAACAATAAAAACATAATTAGATACAATAATTGTTATAATGGAAATGCACACATATAAAATTTAACAATTACACAAAGAATTGTATGTTTAAATATTGCAAGCGTCGAAAAAAGACCCTTTTGAATTGTGTGTTTATTTATTTTTATTTTTTTCATTTTGTATATTTGTTGGGGTTTTACCAATGCAGTACTTTTGTTAAGCCTTATGCAGTACTTGTTTATTATTATCTTTAATATTCGAGATTGGAGAATTTCATGCTGAAACAATAACTTTGGCCGGCAGTGTTAACTTGCTATACTCAACCAGTATTAATTGCCTTCATAAACTTGGCTTTTCATTAGATTGAAAACATAAGCAACATTATACATGGACATTTGTAGCCCTTCGTTGACAACATCATTTCATCACATTTGCAAAATTATAAACCCATAAAACTGTCTGAATTTATAAGCCATGGCGCATTGTACAGTTCTGCGACAGTTTGAATGACGTAGTGAGAGATTTACTGACAGACCCCAAAACTCGGTAGCTTTGTCTGCAAACTACTCGGACCTCAACCCTTCTATTGTAGTATTCCCCTGGTAGACTGTCTGGTCGACCAACTAGTTCACATCCTGCTATATTATTCTTCAAAGATTAGTACCAGAAAAATAGAGAGTTGTTGGGCCGCCGGGTTTAGGGTTTGTTTTCACGATTATGAAGCTCATGATTGACCAAGGAAATATGGTGCCATCACGCGTTGGACTTTAAGAAGTCTCTAAACGAGTTATGTTTGGGTCTTAATCAAATAACTAGCAATGGAAATCTTAATGTATTCTCTATGAGATGTTTGTCAATGCAGCACTTGTCTTAAAGCAAGTTCGATAGCGTTCAAACTAGGCTCAGTTAGTGTGATCCCCAAGCGCCCTTGGCCCAGCGCTAATGGCAAACGAATAATGACTCGTCCAAGCAAATTACGCCCGTGGTCCCTTGTGTGCCACCCTACATCTATTGCATCAATATTGCATGCAGCCAGTAATTGAGTGGAGAGTTGTGTTAGCTAGGAGACGCTGTCAAGCGATCCATTCCTTGATTTTCATGACTGGCAAGTCCTGTCTAGAATAACGTGCAACCTCTATATTTACTGTATCATTATCATTTGTCACAAGTTTTTTGTATCTTACCCACTCCTTGACTATTGTTGAATTGTTGGATGTTCTTACCATTGGCTTGATTGAACATGCATATGATGACGCATCGTAGCCACGGCGCCACTGAGTGGTTAGTGGCTGTCGGCACCACGTATATACATGTATTAAAAACATCAAATTAAAGCACTCAGAAATGCCCACAATTCCGATGTAAATGTAGGAGACGGCTCACCTCTCAGTTTAGCGAATTGCCGTTCCTCTCATCCGGCACTACTTCAATTTGACTCGGGTCGCATTAACTCGCCATCCACTTAAACTAACCAACGTCTCCGGGATTAATAATGGGCCTATTAATGGCGCCCCTGAGAGCACCTGCCGTTAAAAGCAATATTATTTCACCTTTATCAAACATGTCTTGCAAGTACTTTACTTCAATCTATTGTCCTGTCAATAAACATAGTATGTGATCAGATTGTTTAGACTTAACATTTTGATTAATGCAACAATATTGAAATTAATTTCATCCTAGCATACAGAAAAAACAATGTAAACAAAAACAATGTCCGTTTAATTGCAAAGGTTACTCATTAAGCTTTTCCTATACCAGTTTATGACAGTATCAACGATTGCAGTTTCAAACCCTGGCGTTATGACTACCTGGGACTAAAAGCAATTTCATTTCAGATATCAGCCTTAATTGGCAATTAAATAAAATATGGATCGCGCGAAAAAGCAATCCACCGTCGGCGCCAAGTGATCACGTGATTTGACAGAGGAAAAACTACCCGGCCACGCGTGAAATGAATATGTAAATTCATTTCATATATTTCTGTTAAACTTTTATTAATTTGTAATGATTGGCACTGCTCGCAGTACGTGAATTTGACGCGTAGGATGAATTGCCTATTTAAATTAGAATCTAGTCTTGTATTCTAGTTGACTAGTATTGGCGTGTTTGTGTTGATGGCAGGTCACGTCATGCGTGCACTGTTTGGTCTAATGACTCAAACCGAGCTGAAATACTTGCTATTATTCATGTCAAATGAAAATGTGGCACAGACACTATTTCTGTTGTAAAGTGGGTAAATACAATCTTACTGAACAAAGAATTACAGAGGGAAAAAAAGTCATGTGTGAAGATTTTTCAAAGCTTTGTAAACCATGCATGGGTAATTACCCCCAAATGTTTGTCATTACGTTGTGGGTAACGAGAGATGACAACTAGGCAAATAAGTTACACTAGTTTCCAAAACGTTATCTTGAGACACTCGGCAAAAACAAACAGTTTGGTATGTCATTGATATCTCAACATTTATAACAATGAACCGCAACATTGCAGTTTTCTCTAAAAATGTTCGAAGTGCTTTAACAATCAATACAAAGGCGTAACAAACCGCATCAGATGAGGCACACTATGGTTCTCATTGTACAACTAGTTATCAGACACTAAGTTCTTGAATATTAGCAGTCAAGTATTGAAATGAGTAGTCAATAATTGATGTAACGATTTCAGAAAGCAGTTTCGTATTTTGAGGTTAAATTTTGACAATATTAAAGGAATTTTAAAATTTAAAGGTATGGAAGATTGCAAATAAATGGAGGAAAATGTATCCATACAAATAAATAACATACAGAAGTCATTCATTCAATTAGGTGTACACGTTTCAAAAAAAGACAATTTATAGTTCTGGTTAGGTTTTCATTGCATAGAAAAGTAATTGTGATCGGAGGCAAACCAGACAGAATTAAAAATTCATGTTATTGCTGTCAGGATTGAGTTTCATGGTACCATCGTATTCCAATTATTTTTTTTGTTACCAATTTCTTTAATCGATTTGTTGTCATTTTTACACAGGTCTGTTGAGGTTGGAACTTGGTGCATTGTGAGAAAGGCCAGCCATGAATTTACACTAAACCATACAAGAAAGACCGCTGCAAAAGAAGGAATTGACACATTCACTCATGAACAATGCTAATACTCGTCTGTTATGGTGTGCTGTGGATGAAACTTCATGTATGTCACTCCATGTCATCTATGGACAAAGGTTGAACTTATTGATGAGATGTGATCATTTTACATTAATCAGGATAATGTAACCCAATTTGTCTACAAGACTATGGGATTCGCCAACGTCAGTCATGCACTTGACCAACACACAACTGAAAATGACGTGGAAGGGAACTTACGATACCTATTGTATTTGATTAACAAAAACGAATCATTTGTGTGGACAATCATCCCCATGAGTGTTCCTGTATGTACATACCGATCGTTAATTAAATGAAATTGAACTGCAATGATAAAAATAAAATAACACAGAGTGAAATTGCATAAGAGAGTGCTATTACTGTGATAGTGAGCTCCAAGCCAGTGTATAAATTCAAAATGTGGCATGAGGTGGGTTCATCGTGGTTACAAGTAATCGGTCAAAACAATGGCTCTGTCATCTTTTAAGTGTCATAAGCATTTGACTCTCTGGGCAGATGGATTTACTTTTAAACTGACCTCATTATTGTTCACAGTACCACAGTTCAAGCCATTGATTTAATCATAAATAAGGAGAAGATTGCGTGACCGGAAGGCCTTCATAGTGACCAACCCGTGCAACAAAGAAGTGTGATAATAAAGTGTATCTACACTAACATTCTCCAGATTATAGTTCATCCATTTCACAATACCTGAAAATCAACCTGCAGTTAATTTGAGTAATTTCTTTACAGTTAATACTTTATCAATTGGTGAAGCAACGAATTAGCAGCATAAAAGATGTGTTTTGATTTCAGTATTTAAGGGCTATCTTAAGTTGACGCTATTTATTTACGACTCTTTCACCGGACATTGTGCGTGGGCATTCCTTGTTTGTTACCCTACCACTTTGGCCATTAAATTTCACCTTTATTTGTTTGTCATCATACTCATTTTCACGCAAATAAATCTCCAGTACCTGGTTCACCTTTCAACTCATTTTAACAGTGAACGTTTGGAGGGGATGGACAAGTTTAAAACCCAGGTTTGCTACAAAGTGAATGTACCCATATAGAGAGCAGCCGTGGACCAATGGGCAATTTTCTTGTTTAGACAACAAGTTGTGCAGGAACTATACGCTTCACTTTCAAATCCATACAAAAGGTGAACAAGGAACTATTTTTGTTGTGGATTTGTAGAGTAGGGTGGATTTGTATGCGGCTCGTGAAGGCCCTCTGTTGTGAACAGTTCAGATAAACGAGCTAGATTGTTATTCCCGTGTATGAAGTTGATAACGACTCGGGACATGAATCTTTCAGTCGGTATATTGTGGTTCACATTTAATTCCTCTCGTAACTGAGAACACTTAAGTAAGTAATCCATGTTTCTTGAAGATGTAAGGACAAGCGTGAGAATGACTGGCTTGTAATACTTGTACGTACTTTGTAAATAATACGTATTAAACCGTGGTTGTATCTGCCAGTCAGAATATACTTGCAGACTAATATTGAGTGTAACATAGATCCTAGATGTGTACATAATCCTGATAGGTTTATATACTATTGATTGTACTTATTTGATAGTCAGATATGTTGAATTGAAACCATTGTGTTGTAGCACAATGTGAAGATGTTTCTGTCAGGTGACTGGTTTTGTATATACCCTGTTTACCATCGTTATGCTTCAATTGATGAAACTAGGATTTGTAACAAGTTCAATCAAATGTGTTGACAAATTAATGACTAAGGCCCAAAGTAAATATTTTCAGAATTTGAAATGAACAATGATCTCAAATGATAACCTCTTTTCCCTCTTTAGAACTTGTAACAAAGATTATTAAGAAAAAAATCACACAAATTAAAACTTTTAAACTTTTCAATGTCATTTGATTATTTGATTTGTTGAGGCGTATTGTTGCCCTTTTGTTCCATCTTGATGGGGTCACCTAAATGTGCTTAGAACTGTTTGCCTTGTGATTGTCGCAAACACCCCCACCCCACCCACACCCCACCTGTCCCTCGTGGTGTGTTTTCTCAGATCTAAATCTAATGCTTGATGACTGTGCCCCTTTCAGTGTTGTGGATCTTTAGACCCGATGTGGCCCTCAGGAATGGAGCGAGGGTCTAGAATTTGAACTAATCTCGAACAAAGTTCTAACAAGGTATATTTATTTAAATAATTTGTTTTTCAGCCACAACAATATTCATTAAAGCTGTTGATGGAAATCAATTAAAAGATTGTTGTTATTATTATTATTGGTTTTTTTTTTATTACAGTCCAGTATGTTTTTATTAGGACGTTTTTTTCTATTTTAAGTTTTTTTATTTAATTGGACTATTCTAATCTTTGTCACATGTGAAGTATCGACCGGAGACAATATTAAATTATAAAAAGATAAATACATAAATAAAGAAAGTTGCCATAAAATGGCAAGCAACATGAGATTGAAATATTGTCATATGATTGTTTAGTTTTACTGTTTGTGTGAATATTGGATTAAAATCCTCATGTAAGGAGCCGATAAGTTAGCTACGAACAATTGGAAAAGTCCTGTTTTGCTTTATCTGGTTTTCATGTTGTTAATGAGATAATTTCCGGGTTTTTCAGCCATATTTTTACATTTCAACTATTTTAATTACTTGAATCGAGAGAGACATAAAACGGCGTTTCCAATGTATCCTTTGAAGTCGCTATGGCGTTTTTCGTTCAACTGTGTCAAAACGAAGCAGCACCGAATCTTGACGCCCCTCTTCGAATTCAAACAAGGTCTGGTGGGTGGGGGAGCCAAGGCCTAAGGAGAGTGACGATTCACTTGGACAACATTTTAGAGGTTCCTCGCTAGGCTTTAATTGTCTTTTTATACGGCGAAACATTATTAAGCGGGACGAGACAGGAAACGAATTAAAGCAGCAATTTTGATGGGTCCTGGCATTTCTCCTGAGCTTTTTTCCATCTTAAAAAAACCCAACTCCATTATTCGAGTACAAGATTTGGTACTCAATCAGGAACTTTCAGGTTTCAGACCCAGCCCTAAGACCTATGGGTCTTTGTCTTTCTTTTCCTGCTTCATTTGGATGTGATGGGTCTTGATGTGTATTTGTTTAAAGATCAATAACCAAATCCTCCGTATCCAGGAAGGGTTCATATCGGCAACGTGATCTACTTTAACCTTCTTGACCATTATAGGAGACTGGGTATTCTTTTATAGACACTGCAATAACCCAGAGATAATAATGTAACACTTAACTTTTAGTTGGTCTAATCGCATTCACTTGTAACTGTTTTGTTAACACCTTTTCTTATCTCACATCGAACCTACGCCTGGACTGGTGCAATTAGTTCTACGATAAAGGTTGGAAACAAGAATTTGGATCATACTTTTTACTATTGTTTGACATTTTTCGTACGGGAAACTTTCATTTTGTACGAAGTCCGGTTTAGGACGAATGTTTTGAGAAATACACGACAAATCGATCTCTCCTCATTAAAAACTTTGGAACAATACTCCGAGCTGGTGGACCCTTTAAACTCTCTGTTCAAATGTATATACAGGAAAATTAGTATTAAGGTTAAATTATTTAACCAAACGAAAATAAAGATACCGGAAAGAATCCAAAGTAGAAAGTTTCTTTCTTTGCGTGTGTTTGTCTGACTGAGTTGTGTTTAAAAATACAGAAAAAACTTAACAACTTCCATAAATGAATAGCAACGAACAAATCATTTTCAATAGTGTTAGTTTTGGCGTGGCGATGTAATAAGGTAGATGAAAGCAAAAAGGGGTGAAATGGAAAGAGGTG
>CM021540.1:11811275-11823028 GCA_010994315.2 Pisaster ochraceus | reverse complement strand
CTCAACCAAACACAGACTATCATAGGATGCAACCCTCAACCAAACACAGACTATTATAGGATGCAACCCTCAACCAAACACAGACTATCATAGGGTGCAACATTCAACCAAACACAGACTATGATAGGTTGCAACCCTCAACCAAACACAGACTGTCATAGGATGCAACCCTCAACCAAACAAGACCAATTAAAGCCGAAATGTATCACTCTTTCTCAATCGTTAACCCACGATCCATAACCCCGAGGTAACTGATCATAATATTACACAATCCATTGCACCAGTAAATAAATAAATTAATAAATCAATGAATAAATACAAATTACTGAAACAAAGTTGTGGGTTTACATTTTATGGCAATCAGTTTGGTGCACTCGAAATGTTTGCATTGTTTGTGTCGTACGCCCACAGAAATCGCAGTCCGGTGAAGTGCGCCCTCTAGGGCCAGTTCTTTATAACCGTACGACCGCTATCAAAAGTAAGCCTTCGCCCGGGCCTCACCGGTCTCATCTTGGAGTCCGACCTGAGACCGAGCGAAGTCGGTTTATTTCCGTACATCTGACGTCACACTTCGAGGCTCGTGAAAAACGCCAGATGCCGGCCTTTAGAACCTGGGCCAGATTTCATGGCTCTGCTTACCGTAAGCAAAGAATCGGCGCTTACGGAAGCAGATAATTCCGCACTTACGTCAAGCGTATTTCACGGGTAGCAGAGAATTTTCACTTGTGTGCTTGCGTACTCTACGTCACTAGGCATTCGTTGCTTACACAGCTAGCGAAGAAAATTCGGCGCTTACAGAGTAAGCAGAGAATGGTGATCACAAGTGCAGAATTCAGCGCTAAGCAGAGCCATGAAATTGGGCCCTGCTGGTTCCCTGCCAGATGTACCTTTGACCCACTTATGCTGGGTGTACTTGCCCTTACGTGTGTAGTCTATGGGTGGCGTCTGGGTGCGTTCCACTCACGCGAAGGTTTATGTGCGTCACGCTAATAGTTTTGACCGGGAAATAATGACTATTCTGTACATACAAAAACGCAGAATTATTTATGAGACACCCGTTGCTAGTTCTGTTTTCTGGTTGGCTGAAACACGGTCGCGTGGGGTTAACAAACATAGGCCAGTGCATGAGATTTGTGCCAACCACCGTGAACTAGACTCGCGCGTCAAGTAAGACACAGCACCCGCATAATTTGTGGGAAACAGTTCCAAATCGGGCAATATACTTCACCTTTTGACTGGCTACAGCGCCCTCTCATGATGGGGTTAGTAAACAGTAACTAACAAACTGAATATGTGAAACTAAAATCATTCATTTATTTGTTGTATTGTTTGTGAATTAACTGATGATGAGACAATTGTAATGAGTTGATAACAGGTTGGTTATAAAACCCTAAAAAGTGTCTTTACTTATTCAATAAGTGAGTATTCAAAGAGAGACCGATAGACGTGCTCTGGTGACCTCATTGCCAGTGCGCATATGTACAATAATCACGAGGGGAAACAGGGCATTTTCCAAACTACGGTTTAGGCTTCGTCTCCGGCTCCCGAGGCTCAGGGCCCAATTTCATAAAAGCCTGTAAGCACAAAAACTTACTACGCACAGGAAAGTCTTGCTAAGCAGAAACAGGCTACCAACCAACATTCCATGAAGTTAACATTGTTGCCACTGGTACCCCGCTCATTTCTTGCTAAGTAAAGAAATTTGCTAAGCAGAGTTTTCTGCTTAACAGCTTTATGAAATTGGGCCCAGTTTGTTGTTGAAAACACCGTTATACACAATGTCACTACTCAAGAGCCCTGCTGCATTTAACGAGGCTTGGGCGTCTTTGTCCTTTTGCCGTTCCTAATACATCTTGGACCGAATTTCGTTATAACTGTATGATTAGTGGATCCTTCTTATCTGCCTCAATGATTGTAAAACCATGGAGGAAGTTTCTTCCTCCATGGTAAAACATAGATTTCTTGCCTACGTTTTCTCAAGCACAGCCTTTCACGTGTACATGATCACATGATCGTATGGTGGCTGTGCAGGGGGGGGGACATCACATATCGCAAATAAACGCACATACGTATGGTAACATTTTAGTGACCTAGTGGACTTAGTGACGTAGGGAGTACGTGGCACTACAGCAAATTAGTAGTCAGACCCCTTCGTGAAGTTCAGATCAGTATACGTTATTAGAAAGAAAGAGAGTGCGATCAAGTATGCACACAAATTCACGACATTTATGTAATCGCAATTACGTATGCACAAAATGTAACGACATCGCATACGTAATACTAATTTGTGACATGCTGTCTCTTCAGGGCCACCATATTATGAATGTGCACAATACTGAAACGGACAACATGTGTGTGTCCAACGGCCGTGGCCGTGACCTGTTCACAACTGAAAAGGGTCACAATTTGACTCCATCGGAGGATTAGTGCATATTGAGGGCGCTCTTTACATCGCCCGCTCAGCTCTGCGCCCGCTACATCGCGATTTATTTTGTTCAGTCCTTGGACACCGTACAATTATGTTTTTTACAAGTGAAATGGGATTCGGACGCACGTGCAGAAGATTATTTAATGTAAAATATAATGATGTGATTGTAGTTTTGACAGACAATTGTCAACGAAAATTTGTAAATATTTACCTCTAGGGAAATTAAAAATTGTTTTTGATTCTAAAATAGGTTACGCGACATTTCGAGTTTGGTTTAAGCAGATCGGCCGAAAGTTCTTGGTTAATACCGTGGCCTGGTTGAAAATTACCAGTACGCAAGAAGCCTTCCGGCCATACAAAAAAGAGAAAATATACAACAAGGTGAAGGTAGAGTTGATTCTAATGGGAGGCTAATTGTCTTTAGACCGACAATGAGGCTTGACCGTATGTGTCTATCCAATGAAGCCATTTAGACCGACAATGTGGCTTGACCGTATGTGTCAATCCAATGAAACCATTTAGACCGACAATGAGGGTTCACCGTATGTGTCTATCCAATGAAACCATTTAGACCGACAATGAGGCTTGACCGTTTGTGTCTATCCAATGAAACCATTTTGTAGACCAGTTAGTGCCTGTTAACAAAGACATAGTAACATCCAACGTCTGTCTTGATTTGATCAAACTGCACGGCCAGTAAAGATCCCCCACCACCGTGCGTATGCTGTCATTCGTTATGCAAATGAAAAACTAAAAACAGTCGAACAATCAGAGTATTGTAGCCAAACTGATTGGTCGTAGTCCTTGTTAACGCGGCATTCTCGTTTTTCTATTTATTTATCTTCAACGCACGTCACACATGTCACACAATCCTGTCCGCCATTTTTTGGACTAAAAATGTTCACAAACTCCCAAAACGGCGGAAATGGTATACACGCGCATTTTACGGAGGTGTATTGCGCGTTGTGCAAGGGGTCAATAATACACAATGACATCGACTTTCAAAATGGCGCAACCAAGCTTATTCTGACTATTGGGTATCTACCCGTTGAAACCAAGGATTGTAACAAAAGAGGTTCTGGTGTTTTGACAGAGCGAGGACGGCCTCGCTGCGCATTCGTGAAACCAATGGGAGCATCACTAAACAAGAGTTAAGTCCAAACAATGGGAGAACAAAGAGAAGTCCTCAATTTACGGGGTCGACAAAGTTACGATGGAAATCATTGGACATCTCCAATGCCTTCAACAAAGTATAGCATACTGGTCTGCTCCACAAGCTTCAGTTATACGGTGTGTATCAGGTATAATGCTATCTGTAATCTCTGCTTTCCTTCCCAACCGCAAGTTGAAAGTTGTCATTGCGGGCCAGTCTTTCCGGTGTTCCGGTGGTCCTACTCTCTTACTTGTTTACGTTGACTTAACGCTTTACCTCATAAACTTTTGTCTCCGCTCGCCATGTATTCTTATGACTCAACCCTCTGCTGTGTTTCCCCTCTTCCGATTCACTGTGTAATGATGTAGAGGGCGTGCTGAAGCGGGGAATGACTGGCTGGTAATCTTTAAAGATCCTCTTGAATGAAATTGACACCATTGTTTTTGTTGTAGAAAGGTAAACGAGTGCGTAATGATTACATACAAATGGGTTGAACTCGATAACAACTGTGTCAGAACAAAAAACAAAAAACAACATATTGATCAGTGTTACGCTCGGCAAAAACGCAGAGTTCCACGAAAAGCCCGTAAGCGCCTCGGAATCACAACAGGACTGTGACGTCTAACTGTGAACTCGTTTTGTTTATCCCTACACAAACGTGTATTATTCCAAGCAAAAAGGCAACTCTGAAACAAAATTAAGCTGATCAAAATGTCGAAAAGCAGCGGTTCGTCGGAATATTACAGTGTTGATGAAGAAGAGGTTTTCCGTCAAGCTTTTCTGATGGGAGTGCTATCAGCTCAAGTGAACAGGGGAGTTCTCGAGAAAAGGAACAGGGCGACACTCAGAGGGGCGTATGCCAGCGTTCGCGGAGCTCAGCCACACGGTTCGAACAACTGACAGCACAAGCGAATCTCCTGATACGGTTGTATTCAAGTCAGCAAATCTGATGCCTTTTTGAGACCCTTACGTAATTTCGTTGAGACTGAATTTGTGTCACCAGGGAACTGCTTATTTCGAACGCATGTAGTAGTTTTATGGATTAGGGTTGGTATTCCTTGATAAGGAGTAGGTGATAATCACTTTTGTAAACATCAAACCATAAAGAGTCAAATACCAAAGATGAAAACAAAAATAATAAAAACTACAGAAATGATTTGAGTTCTTTGATTACTCACAAAATTATTCCCCAATAATTTATTTCGAGCTTTTGCAATAATATTTTTCAGCTCTCGCAAAAATTTATTTCAGCTTACGCAAAAATTTAATTCAGCTCTCACAAAAATTTATTTTGAGCGCATAAAAAAATTATTTTTAACAGTCAAAATGATTTCGAGCGAAACGATTTGAGAGCACGAGATGATTTTGCAATAATTTATTTCGAATTTTGCAAGAACTTATTTCAAATTTTGCAATAATTTCTTTCGAGCTTTCGCAATTATGTATTTCAAGTGCCCAAATAAATATAGTTTAATCTTTGGAAATGATTTTCAGCGAAATCATTTCTAAACCACGGAACGATTTCAGCGCAAAAAACTTTAAACTTACGACCATATAATAACTAAACACATAATAAACATATCATATTTGTTTTAGTGACTTCGTTCTAGATGATCGTTAACGCAAAGAAAACTAAACTAAAAGTCTCTGGTTCGCTCTAGACAAGGGCGTCGATCACTACTGAAAAGTAGGGGGACGGGCAAGCAAGTCTTGAAAAAAATACATCTTACATAATAGGCCCAAAATACTATTCTGCGCGCGGTCCATCAGAAAAAAATATGAAAATGAAAAAACAGTTCACCGTTTGTTCGCTATTCTTTTATTTGAACAAAAAAGTGAAGAAATATTTAAATAAAGACAATTGTGTATATTGTTATATTTTGTTGCATATTTCTAATGAAGAGTCAATCAAAAAGTGGGGGGGGGACATCTGATATGCTGTCCCTTCCAGTCTAAAAAGTGAGGGGGACATGTCCCCCCCCCCACCCCCACCCCCACCCCGTCCCCCACCCATCGACGCCCTTGGCTCTAGAGATGATACATTTCCATCCATTCTTATGGGTCCATCGACTTTGCCTGAGGTAGCAGGTTTTTGCCTTCTTGGACTAGACATCTCCATGCAAAGAGTGTTTCATGTGAGTTGGTTGTCTTTATCGAGCTTAGAAGTTTTACCTCCTGTAAGTCAGGACTTTACCTGCTAGTGCTACTAGTGGTAGTACTACGACATTAGCGTAGCCAAAAGCAGTGTTGCGATAGTTGTAACCCTCCATACTCCCGACGTAGATGGCAATTGTTTTCACAATTTGTTTCAACTTTTAAATTTACACAATTGCACCGTTACTATAACAGAAGTGGTCTTCATGTTTATTGACAACACAAATTTTACTTAACTATCAAAACATTTAAGGTGGAGCACGTACACGAAGCTTTAGAAGCTCACAGCTTTTAATAGCTATTTCTTGCTTCGGGGTTTATGCCTCGCTTACCCCATGAGCCACGGTACCAGCTGTATGGTATGTCGACTCATGGTTTATATCTTGCACGTGGAGCACGCTGCTGTTGCACGGACTCTCTTGCGTCCGATTTTTTTAAATAATTACTTATAACTTTTATCAATAATCTGAATACTTTTAATTAATTTGTTTATTAATATTGTATTAATATATATAAAGTCCGGTTTGCAAAAATCACGTGACCCTATTAAATTGTTTTTACAAATGCTTGAAAACGGCAATATTTGATGCTTTGTTTAGGAACCATTCTACTTCTGACAGATCTTTAGTGTCATGCTTGTGTCTATTTTCTAAAACAGTCAAACGAAGCCGGTGCGTCCTTTTTAAGTAAATGCATGTTTTATTGTTTATTATCATTTTGTATTATTTTTGATGGGAAGGGAACTCGCCTAAAATCACGAGGCCGGACGGCTACATTTAACTGATTAGGGCTTTCGACACAAATCAACTGACACCGAACCGCAAAAACTAGGGTGTTAAAATTGACACATATGTAATATCACATTTTTAGATACCCAAAAAGATTCAAAATTTACACCATAGGGTGTTAAAATAACACTAATTTCTGCCACAACAATTACATTGGTGTTATTTTAACACCCAGTTATGTTAATTTTGTTTCGCTCTTCGGTGTCTATATGTAACAACACCTGTGGTGTCAATTTTAACACCCTTGTTTTTGCAGTACAGAGGCACGTTGCCACCTACTCCTGGGGCTGAAACAGGGTTACCCCTTCACATCGTCGTGATCCCAGACGTAAACGCGTGCAAACTCGAGCAAGCTGTTTTTTAGGGGGGGCTGGCGAATCTGAAAGAAAAATATGTACATCGGCACGTCAGAGCCGCCCGTCACGCGGCGACGCAGGGGGAAGTCTGGAAATGAAGGCCGATTTGCAGGTTGTACAGTTACGATGTGGAGTTTTTTGTCTTCCTTTTTCTTGGGGGGGAGGAGGGGAGGGCGGGGGCCGTACCCACCACACACCCACCCCACACCCTGGTTACGGGCCTGCTAAAAATCCATGCGACACAAAATGTGTTTTCGCGCCATGCAACGAAGCACAACTTCGGTTTGTTAGTGCAATCAAGCACGGTTCGCGTAACACAGTCAGCGTAAGCTTGACACTTCAAACTTGATGTTGGAGGTTAAGCAAGATTTCTTCATTGTGTCATAAGTTTCAAAACTGTATATTGATTATATTATTACATATTATTTCATTTGGGAGAACAAAGACAAAAACTCGCATCCCCTTAAGGTGATCCCTTGGCTGTCGCTTCCCAGGTTGTGTCGTATAAACTTGGGGGTGATCCCTGGCTACTCGGCAGCTAACGGTTGAATGGCTTCTGACTGGCACCCCGAACAAAGATATTGACTAATAGGGAGACCGCCAACATAGGGATGGATAGCTCAGTTGGTTCAAATCCTGCTCAATTTGTGGTCAATTTGTCTTCGTTGAACCTTCATTGTGGTTTATACTGACATAGTAATTGTAAGTTTGAAATCAAATGAGTCCACCAAAATGTTTATGGGATGGTATGAAAATTGCACTAATAGCTGATTACCCAAAGGTACACAGAAGCTCAATGGTGACCTGTTCGTCGTGAGACTTTTTTCCCGGTCTATTAAAAAGGCTACGTGTATAAATGAAAAATTGACCGCGTATCGAAATCACAGATTATCATTCGTTGCGCTTTTCAATATGTGAGGATAAATCTAACAAAAAGCTCAAGGCACTTTCTATAATAAAGTTTGGGACTTGAGCTCAGTTTGAACTACAGTGAGGATTAGGCCCGTATCCACGGTTTATTTCCGATGTCTGCTGGGGTTTTTTCCCATGCAAGAAATTCAAGCACATTCTTTGTCCGCTATCCATAAAAATTGGACCAATCTATCCGTCCTTGTTTCGTCCAATCAATCAAAGTAGTCGTAGATACAAATTGAGCTGTTTCCACAATGGCATTAACACCATGATGAAAACATCTGTCAACCATAAGCAAATGTCAGTTTAGGTTATAAGCTTGCAACCGTAAACGATTAGATCAGATCGTATCAGACAGAAAATGGCACGAAATGAGGTCACCATAGAGTTGGATGGCGTAACCTGGGGCGGGGAGGTAGGACACCCCCTCCATAAACAACAACTAAGAGAGAGAGGGGGAGGGAGAGAGAGATCGGGGAAAAAATTGATGGTTTGATACCTTTAATAGCCTCCTAAAAAACGTCTTTGCCCCCCCACTGGAAATGTCTGGCTACCTGCGCTACTGATCGTCTCGTATACGTGTACGTTTGATTTCAATTTGCATATGTGTATTATATTATAAAATTAGTAGGGGAGATGGCCTTAGCTTTCGATCCAAACCGGACCTATTATAGATGTATCATTTGAAAAAAACACTTAAGCAAATTTTTGTTTCCTTTTTGGAGCACATCTATCTAAACAAATGTTCCGGCCAAACATTGTAACTGTAATCAGGTACTTCAAGTCCTTAATTAACTGTAGTACTGCTGAATTCTTGACTGTTTGTACAACAGGACAAACCATTTCGTTCAATCACAAATCAACAGTAAGTCTCTCTTTGCTGAAACATAAATTAAAAAAACTAAACCACAATAAAAATTAAAACTCAAAACTCAAACTGAAACTAGTGCATGTTCCTGCCCTTAGCCGTCTTAGACTTTTCTAACGATAGTTTCCTCCAGAGACAAAAAAGTGTAAATATATACGTGGATTATTAAGGCCTAGTCTCGAAATCTTCGTGAAGATGGTCAAATCATCAAATATCACTTTATAGTGTACCGATGAGGACAAAAACACGGACAAGACTCAGAAGCAACAAGCAGAGTAAAAGACAAATAAAAACAAATCGGTAAAGTTCGATCACAATTCAATCAAATGTATTGTTCACAATGCTTGAAATAGAACGTGAACGTAAACGTCTCTAAACAGGGCAAGATGGAATGTTAACAGTTTTAACGATGTTACGTTCAAATAAATATAATACATAGTAGTTATTTAAATTGCACTCATCCTTTGCTCAGCATAAACATTTTCAGAATAAATTAAAAACTAGATCACAATTAACAGATAATAAGAAAGGAATGTAATGTATAGGACACTCAATGTCGACCTACACTAATTAATACACGTGGTAAATTATTGTAAACAAGTGTGGAATGTGACTATCGACACAAAACAATGGTAAGTTGCGTAGTGTAGCTGTGGCCAGCCCATTGCATCATTCAAATGAGGGTCATTTAAGCATTAGTTTCTAACTACATAATAAGGAACTAGAAATCATTGTCTCAGGGTTTTGTTCCTCACATTTTCAGTTCAAGTTCATTACGTGTTTTTATAAAACTGGTCCATAGCAGCGTCTAAAAAAACTAAGGTATAACTACATTGTTTCGTCTGGCGTTTTTTACTCAGTTGCAATCAATTCTACCTTATTAAAAAAAACTCGAATGGAAAGAGTTTAAGTAAAGTTTAGAAATTGCAATGACTGCACACCAAATCAGTTTTTGAAAAATTATTCGGTCACATTCTAAAAATTGTTTTACAATTGTAATAAAGGCAGCACTTCCATCTGTATACACTAGAACGCAAATTAGCAGTCTTTGTCGATTGACACTGAATGCCTGAACAAGTGTTCCCGGTTAAAAAACATTTATTAGACACATTGTTTTGACACCATGTCAACCATTTAAATCTGTTCACTATTTCTAGCATAATCTTATCAGGAACGCTCTCAAGATCCATTGTCTACGAGGTACCAATTCCCAACTGTGTCAACATAGCTTTCAATCCTAGCGGGACACTCCAAGTCGTGCATGTTGTATTCGATTAAAATATGAGCCTATTCTTCATAATTGTAGGCCAGTTTCGACAAACAGTCGTTCCTCTGGCAGTCAAATCAGTTAATAAATTGATGCTGGTATTTATTCAAAAATCGTAATCGTTCAACTTTGATTAGATGTAGAATTAAAGTGCACAAATAAACAGCCAGCAAGCAACTACATGCATTGGTTCAACCACTCATTATTCCCAAATACAACGAAGTTATATAGGTTCAGACCATAGCATTCAGCTGATCTCGATCGTCAGTTTGTGTGATAGTTGAGTCCGTTAAGCTCACAAGTAGCTGAATATAGCCCAATTGGTATAGACATGATGCAGAATGTGCTTCCATGCGTCGATGTGTACTGCTAGGAAGCGTTCATACCATTTTAATGGGCGTAAAGAATTAGATACGTATATAAATGTATATACACGAGGTATGTATACAAAATACACGTGAAAGCTTCAACATATAAAAAATTGTGCCGTTTACTTGTAAACAAATGAAAGAAGTGAGTGCAATAAAAATATTTTCGGCAGCATTTTGGACGAGAAATGAAAATGTGGTATAGCTACTTAAATTCACCCATACGACCTCGCGTAAACGGTTTCATTGAATGGTTCAACCATCATCATAGCACCAGGTTTCGTAATAATGGTCAATTTACTGCATTACTTTAGTTGTGATTGGAGGATTTTTGCAAAAATTCAAACCTATTAACTATTGGCGCTGCATTTTGAAAGAATTGCTTGTAATTTGAAAACATAACAAGCCTCATGTCCCTTCATATTCAACTTACAATAAAAAAGGATGTGTGTTAAAAAGTTTTCAACGCGTACAAAAACATGTCCTTGTAGGTAGGTAGTAGTTTTCTTATCGTTACCGAAACACCAAGTTATCTCTCTCTATAGTGAATAAATCAACATCTTGGACTCTTGTAAACATTCATAGCAGGAATACGAAGCCTCCTTTGTTGTTAGCATTTCCAGGGCTTCATAGCTACAATGTATTATCTACTATGTCCAGTATATATGCCGATCACATTGTTACAGGCTTTGTACTTTCGTACTTCTAATTATAGACAATTGCCGAGTGACGGATCCAAGTGAGTTTGCTGATAACATGCAGTAACTAAGACCAGCCGTTTCCATCATGCCTGACCTATTTGCAACTCTAGAGTTTTATCATTTCTATCTAAATTGTCCAATTCAATTCAACTGCTTCGTATAAAAATCTCTTTTCAATGTTTTTGGTCTCACACTAACAATGTTGTTTGAAGAATAAAACGTGTATTAAGAAGTACATTTGTATGTATATTAGAGACCTGAACACTTGTTTCTTCAAACGCCGTCTCAAATGTACAAACCCTATCATTAAGAAGTGTGCCCTCCCCATTCTATAACTCTAGTACTGAGGTTGCTCTATCCACGAGTGCTGATTGGGGAAGTCATCGTAACCTGTAGACGTAGGTGCATGTTGAAGATCTGCAGCCGAACTGACCATGACTCGCATTGCCTCGCCTAACCCATGACTTGCTGAACTAAGTAAGCCAGGCATACCTGCATCGGTGAATGGAATATTAGGCATCATGCCCTGCTGACTGACAGGAAGGCTTGGTGAATGATTCAACGAGTAGCCAGCATTTCGAGGACCTGTTACTGATGGTGGAGGGGAGCCATAGGTATCTCTTGCGTTGATGAACCCATTAGAGTGGATATGATGTGAACCATTGGTTGGTGTATTCTGGTCGTGGCTTGTGAAACCAAGGGGTCTCTCAGATGCAACTTCGGTCGTTTCTGTTAAAAACAAAATAGGTTTTCTGAAT
>CM021540.1:11778138-11810275 GCA_010994315.2 Pisaster ochraceus | reverse complement strand
CTGTTTCTAGTAGTTAATCACGGTAAACCATTCTGCTACTAGTCATTTATCGCGATAAACCCATTTTGTTACTAGTCGTTTATTGCGGTATATTAACATTAAAATCTCGGCAAGCAAGGTTTTGTTTGTATCTTTCTGAATAAAAAGGATTTTCTTTTAAAGAAAAGTTTTTGCATTACATGAATAATTTAAAGTATTTAACAAAATGCAAAGCTCGTTGGAATTTCTGTCCAAAAAGACCTTCAAATATATTTTGCACACAAATTAATCCCAAGTGAAGTACACAAGAAACTGTTTATTCCCGTCTGAGGCTACCGTTATGCTTGCTTGGACAATAACCATGGTTTTATAGTTGAAGGATTAAGTAATTGGACATTTTGTAATGAAAACAAAATGGAAAAAAAAACATTTGATTGTTTTCATAAAATGGTTTTGGTGATTTTGGGATAGACGGTATTTAACTTCCTTTTACAAAAATTGTGCAAGGAATAAATCGACTCATTACATCGAGGATGCTATGTCAATGTTTTCTTTAAACTTAATTCATCAAAATGCGCAAATCATAGCCTACTCTTATTCATATTATGATAATGAATTGTTGATGTTTCCTGCTGTGAGTGAAAATACATGTTCAAATATAAAACAATGCGAACCAAACGCCATCCCTGATGATAAATTAAAGTATATTTAGTTAAAAATAACTAATGCTGGTTCGAACCTGCGATCTTTATCGTCTTCCTATTTGTGTCGGTAAGAAACAACATATTTAGATCAATATCTGTTAACGTTCATTTCATTCATTTCTATAAACAAACAACAAGTTTCTAGTACTTTGGGTGAAGCCTTGTTTTGAGACTTTTCAGCTGAAATACTGAACTGCTCTTAGCCTCAGTGTTGATCTATACCGTTCTCTTCACGGTGTTTTTTTTTTTGTAATATATTTTTTGACATTTTGCCCCGAATTGGAGCTTCTTATTATTGTCAGCACAGACTTTGAATTACTTGTTATCATTATTTTAACCGAGTATTGGAAATGATCTGATTTAATGTAAACATATTTTAAGAAATGTTTCAACATTGTCAAAATATAAACTATATCAACAAAAACAAAAACAAAAACCTAACTCACTTTAAATGTGATTTAGGTCTAGGTCTGGAATTCTTGTTCCGGAATATAAATTTTCAATATAAATTTTCCTTAAAAAGTTAAATTTAGAAATTCGACGGTATACTTTTCTAATTCATTTTTAGAAAAAGACATAGCCTAATATGAAAATGACTGAACAAAACAGAATACAAGATCTGACTGACGTGTCTTTTCCCTCAATATAAGAAACTTTCATTTGCGACAGAAAGAACCTTGACTGATACTACTGATGAAAAAAATCTACTGCATCGCATCCCTCGGGAGGACAGAAATGATTACATGCTTGCTTTGATTTAATTCTTTCTTTGAAACATCCGAACAGATGTGAAGTTGAGCGTAACACTGGCCCCGCCGTGTTGTCTTTCCTTTTCTGCCGCAATTTAATTTTCTCTTAGAAATAAAAAGCCCTTTCCTCTCGTTCAGCTTTTGTTATTTGCCAATCTCATGGTTGATTCTGGTAACAGAACATGGGTTCATTTGCCGCGTAGATAATAGGAATCAAGGGCGACCACGTCCAGAAATCAATGGTCAATCTTCTGCAGTCTTCTTCCCTCGTGACTGATATTTTATCTTTTCTTTACGATTACAAAGGCTGCGAAAAGGGTGTCCTCCCTACAGAAAGTCCCCTTTTTCACTAGTGGAGGTTCAACTTTCTTTTTGATACCGTTCGAGATCTTATGAACGAGTTTGATGTTGATGTCAGAACAAGAAAGACGGCAGTGCATTTATCCAGCGAGTGAGCGGCGATTGAGAGAGCGGGGTAGCGAGCGAGAAATCCTTGATGCGGTGCTCGCGTGAGTCTCTTGATTTCCCCTGATGATCATCTCTGTCAACTTGTGCTGATTCACCGCCCCCGAAGTGACCCAATTCGCGCTTGCACAGACACAATCACATAAATTAAATCCTTGCATATGGTGTGTCTCTTTGCTCATCTTCCTATGGCCCCCAAAACACATGGACAAATCGCTCAGCGTGTAATGCTTCGCTTTTCGACTCGGATACTTTGATTTACGAGCATGTATTTCGTAAAACTACAAAAGAATGAGGTTTTGTGTAAATGCTATGCATTTTTTCAATAATAAGCGCATCACTAATAAAGATTGTCAATGTTCACAATTAGAAAACAAATCAAACGTAATTGACTGAGCTAATAAGAGTGGAAGATTGATAACGTCCTGTCATGTTATGACAGTACACACAAAAAGAACGAGTTTTCACAAGTATTTCATTCGATAACCGCGCATAATGTGAATCTGTAGTTGCATGTGTGAAGTAATTGTTTACAGATTGTAATGCTGGCAAGCTCAACTGCTTTGAAATGGAACTGGCTAAATCTATAGCTGGAGTGATTGTATTAAACTTGAAAAAAAGAAATGGAACATTGTAAGTTTTATAGCGAAATGCTGATATATCGCCTCATCGATAGTAAGTAAACATTCCATGTAATAGCGATGTGTTAAAGTTATGATAAGAACAATCTAACAATCTAAATCAAATGATTGTACGATGACTTTGTATATAAAAAAGGGCATACTAGGAAGAATTTTTAAAAAACTAAATTTACTAAAAACAAAAGCAAGAACAACAATTTTCGTGAGTAACAATAACACAGCTTTAGATAAAACAGCTCGGGCGCAAACCATGCAACTTAGTCTTAAATACAACCAATAAGCAAGAACATCAACTTGGTGAAACAAGCTAGGCTACAGACAAGAAAGTGGCGCATGTAGACAATTTGGCAATTGGAGTTGTGGTGGTTGATGTCGGCTGGGTCTGATTGCATGACCCACTGGCTGATGAGCTGCCTGTTTGAAGGGGAGAAAGGCACAACGGCCAGCAGGTCGCTAGATTGATTAGTACCGTGACAGTTCTCTCTCGTCACGACTCGTAGATGACTGGAGCCTACCAAAGCCAGGCCGCAAGCTCCGCTACTGATTAATTTTCCTAGGAGCGGGTATTTGTTTACATCACAAGATTGCTCAGGAGTCCATCAACGAAGCAAGGGATTTCTACAAAGTTTAATTTTGCGTGCTCAGTAGACTCCTAATAAAGCTACATGCTTTTTCTGTAAGGGGTCTACAACCATTGTCTTAATATACGGTATGTCAACCTGAATAGGGGAAAAGCTTTCCGTCGTAGATGAAAAATGAACATTATATATAAAGTAGGCTGCGACCAGGAGTAGCAAACGGAGCACTTTCCCAGATATACAAATCTACCCAACACTGATGCACAAAACATTTCCAATTTATCGAAATTTCGTGCCAGCTGTATTTTTATATTTCTGTTCATACTTTCATTAAAAAGATTATACTCCATACAGTAAGAAATACTTTAAAAAAAATGCAGTTATTGGTTATTATTTTATAAATTAATAGGCCACACCCTATCGTATCGTTACTGAGTCCCGATTCTTGTCGTTGAGTGACCACGCCCTCTATACTGGCCGCTCGAACAGAACAGTGTAAGCAAACTGACATTTAACCATAGTTGGTTCGTTGAGCAACATGACTATTGTTTCACAATTCTATTACTTCATTTATTGCTGATATGTCTGTATGACTTGGCTATACTTGACGTGCATTCCCGGAGAGCTGGAGCGGGAATGCTATTAGCCTGAAGCTGTTATGGCACTAAACAGTGGACAGAAACTGCTGCATTTTGACTCCCAGTAATTTATTAGGGTAAACCCCTTAGCAATGTATTTAATCAACTTTATTAATGCCAAAAGCAACACATATGTTGCTGTCGCATTTAATTCCGGGCTTTTTCATCCACACTTTGGATCGAACTCTTCAAACATTGATTATTGCAAGTATGCCCCCTTTTTTCTTGTAAACTTTCTTCTTTTCTTCAAGAAACATACTGTGCAGGTTGATCCTTTACAATGTTTAAATATAAATGACGTCACCTAAACAACCGGAGTGTTTGAAACATGCTATATTTGGAGTAAAAACATTATTAGTTTACAAATAAGTAGGCTAATATATCTTTTTAAACGGTTGGTGTTTCTAACGTCATATAACCTCATTAATTTGCGTTATTCATCTCAACATGAATGTAAAGATAATGAATATGAAGGATGTAAATCGAATTATAAAAACATCTCGAACATTAAAGTGGTTAAGATGCAATTTGATGGTGAGGTTTAAAGAGAACAACGAAGGACTTTCCACTTACTTGAAGAAGTCCTCTTTGCAGAATAGTTGGCCACCTCTTGTAAAACATCGTTCGTTGAGTTGCACCTGGCAATCCACACACTTCAAGCATTTGGCATGCCATGAACGATCTTGAACTTTGAGAATAAATCTATCTAGAATAGATTGGTCACATCCCGCACATTTAGGAACACTCTCTGTATGTACAAGAAATCAAAATGCCATTTTAAACGGTTTGTTTTAATCAAAAAGTACAGTGTAGTTTTCGTGTACGTTTGCCGTAAATAAAGCGCAACCAAGCTGACGCTGTCCGATCTTCTTCTTAAGGCGTCAACGAATTTTTTGTCAAACAGTAATTTATTGTAATTTTTTATTACTTCAAGTCTAAGATTGCTTATTCATATACACAAATATATGTTTTTTAATTGTCTTTATGTAAAGCAACGAGGAATATCGACAGCATAAACAGAAGCATTGTTGTGTAAGGTGCACAGAGCGCATGTTTGAGAAGCGAAGCGCTGTGAGCGGGCACTGCCGCTTAGATTCAACGTCACGATGCGTGTTGTAACGGTGCTTCAAACAAGGAGCATAGAATTTGCACTGCATCAAGCCATACTATTGGATAGTAAAAGGTGGGAACTAGTAACAAATGTCCCGATATAATATACACCAAAGAAGGCAAGGTTGCTCTGTGAATTATGAATAAAAGTGTAAATGACATAAGAAATAAACAAGCACCCCACACAACGCCCCAAGGAACGAACACCCCCAACAAACAAATAAATCACAAAAACCACAACAACAATACAAATCTGTTCAACTTATTTTAACAAACCACTCACATTAAATGAATCAATTCAAAATCAAAACGTCAATTTTGAATGTGTTCATTGGACGTGTTTAATTCTGTAATTAACCAGGCGTTTAAAATTGCAGCATTGTCAAAAGAAACAAGCAAAGTGCTGTCCAATTGATCACAAAAGGTATTGCCTTCACCTTTGTCGCGTAATACACCATTGTGCTATCATATAACACCGATATCACACAAGTACAGCCACGCGCGATTTTTTACAACCCACACTAACCCAATTACCCATTCGCTTAATAAATTTAACAATTTATCCAAATTAGAAGTGTCGTTTTCCTGTTTGCAGTTGTGATTCATGGCTGAATCTGTTACACAGTTCAACCAAGAGCACGGTTGCAGGGTTTGCCTACAGATAAATGCTCTACTTTTGGGACAATAATGTGTCTTAACGTGCAAACGGCAAATTTATTCGTTGTTAATTGAAATGCCGCGCAGCAAGAGGCGTGGCAGAGGGCATCCATACAGCAAATGGGGATGTGCTAGTGTGCTGTTATTATGAATAATGACACACTGAATGGCAAGTTGCCAACTACATTTTAAATCATTCAAACTAACTAATCAATTAGTTAAAATACCACTCTTCTCTTCATATTTGGTTTTCAATTTTTGTGTTTGCTTTGAGTGTCATAGTTACTTACTTAAAGAACCTTCTGTTTTCTTTTTAATGGTCAATGATGCTAGATAAAGCTCTGGAAGGAACATGACGTCATTATCTGAAAATGTATTCTTTTTGCTAAACTATTATCAAAAGATCCCGACTACTTAGATGAACTATTCTTTGACGTTATGTCATTAGTCTTTAATTATAGTTGCTGCTGGGAATAGTTTGTTTGCTTGTTTGTTGCTTGTATAAACCAACATTGATCTGAGTGTCGATTGCGACAGAAGAATGGATTTTTTCTTACAATGGATTTGTTCTTACGAAAACAAAGAACTTCTACAATTGGCGGGTAAACTTTCATCGCACTCGTCGTGAGAGAGTTTTTATTTGTAGTTTTTATTTTTAGCTCTTTTATGGTTTCATGGGAGCTGAACTATGAAACAGTGAAGTGTATGTTGTCATGACGACGAAGCTAATAATAACAACATTATAGATACATGTGCATGTATGCCCTAAAGGCACGAGTCGTTATGGCTAATAACCTCACTAGAGTGTGAGGAGCAATACAACGGCTATGCCATTTTCTGAAGGGATTGGCTGATATTACGTCAAAACATTTTGAAAAATGAATATATACTAGATCGGGATGGGCCGATTTTGATGACGGGTATGAAAACTTACAACTTAAATATTTTCCTGACCTTGGTCATCTAATTAAGTATGGCATCTTTCTCTGAGAGGTTTATAACGGGAAGGAATACGAGAAATACTTTTTAAAAATCACTATTATGAAGTGATTGACACAGATGGATACTTTAAAGTTGACTAAGAACCAGTGGGAAGGGACATTATTACGTTATTATACAACTTAAAGTAGCTCTGTTTTTCATCTTAACATTCAACACCTAAAAGAAGTAAACTAAATAAGTTAGAAGTTCCTCCTGGCTTCTTTGTTGTTGTTCAAGGTACGAACCAGTGGTAAATCGAAGTCATGTATACATGCATGTTATCTATAATGGTTTATCATACAATGATAATTACAACATTTTACAATCAACGGTGGAAACTAATTGATTAACTGAAATAAACATTCATTTCAAACGCTCTTATGAAAGGGCAAACCATGACCATTGCCTCATTACTTTACAAGGTATCGGGAAAACCGAGAAGAAAAAAACACCAGCACAAAATTACACCGAAACATCAGCCGGACTAATAGTATAATCTAATCAATGATAACATGGAAATACATAGTTGTAGATGCTAATCAATGTTGAATGGAAATGGATAATGAAATTGACCACATTAGAAGTCACTTGCAAAATCCAATTTAAAAACACGTTGATAAAACATTAAAGACACAAATTCAACGTCAAAACAGTTCAACCGTTGAACTGAAACGTAATAAAATTGACTTTTTGAAAGTTTGAACATGCATCGAAAGTAGGTTCTTGTAATCCTATTCCAATTCAAAAGGTTAACTTACGGCAAAAAGAAAAGTCTTTTGTGTAACTGAAGTCCGGAGCGAGTGACATCGTGTTGAGGACGCCCGTTACTAAATCGAAATCTACCACGGTGTCTCTTTTCATGATACTGCCCAGAATACACGTCACACTGAAGCCACAAACCAGTCCCGACCTACTGCCTCCTAGGATTCAACTAGGTGAGAAAGGGTGACATGCAAAGTACAAGTTGGCCTTGGTGTTTTGGAGTCAGTCAGAGCCAATGAGTGCGTCTCCGTCCTACGCCCGCTAGATTGGTTGTGATCCCAGCGAACCTCTTCTTACCAACACAAACTGCGCTGTTGTTGATATGCTGAGCGCCCAGTCAGCCACGTGCCTCGCTTGCCAGGCTTAGTTCGCCTGTGACAGACGGACTGAATGGAGACGGCATTTGCTGGTCGGGCAGTACGGCACGTACAGTCTCATTGGACCACGGAGTTTTAATAACAAGTCACACGACTAAAGCACCTCCTCTTCATTCTATGGTCTCTTGAAAAATAGGCGTGGTGAGTTATTGGTTTAGACCAATCAGAAAGACCAGGGCATTCATCACAAACTCAATACATAAACACCCAAGTAAACTTTTTTTTCTTCTAAATTTTGTTGTAATACTCAATATGTCAATATATAAGATCTCAAACTCCACTGTCTTTAAATTTGACTATACGTCGATATTAATCATAAAATATCGTTGACAATTTTTTTGTTTTCTTCTTCCGGTCGTCTATTAGGACGTTATTTTACTACAACAACAACAACAACAAATCAATATTAGTTTGTTTGTGGTATTGGAGATGTAAACAACAATGTTAGCGACTATCACGGGGAAATGATTCTGTTTGGCATTCTGCGTGAATCACAACTAGTTATGTCGTTAATTTGAAACAAAGAATGAAACACATATAGGCCTACCCTTTCAATGTTTCAATTGGTTGGTGTTTACAGTGAGATACGGTTATAAGAATCAGCGACATTTTACTTAGCGTTAATGTTTCCGTTTTGCAATTAACAATATTGTTATTTATTGAATGTGATTATACCTTGATAGATGGATAATAGTAAGCAATAAAAGTATTTCCATGTTGCACAGTACGTGCAATAATTAGTAAGCAATGCCAACAAGAGATTTTGCGAACATTGCACACTACACACAAAGCATTACGGAAAAGATTATTCTCATGACATCTATTGATGGTTTTCCTTGCTTTCTTCTTAATGATGTCGCAAAAACGTCGATGCCCCTGGGAAATTGGTTTTATGTTTCTTTAATTTTTCATGTGCTAAGAAACTGGCAGTTTTGCCGTATGCATGTGAGCAACCACTTTTCGTAAATTAGCCAGCTGCCTAGCCATGCAGAGACTCCGGTGGACTAGTGAGCGATTGAGGCGGTATATGCTCATGATGTGCTGCACTGAAGCCTCCTTACAATCACGTGTACATGACAAAGTGCCTCTGCAATTAGCTAATTAAAAATCAAATGATTTACAGTGCCGGGTTTTTCTTTCGTTTGAGGGCTTCATACAAAGTTGCAGGCCATATTCCAACCTAATTTTTGCTTGTTGGGTAAGGCTGATATACTGGTACCAATCTTAGCGCCTTCTACCTGATTTTTTGTTCTTACACTTATTGGCGGGTTTGCCAGGATCATTCGTGTAGCAACATTCAGGATGTTACCTGCACGATTTATATTCATGCTGGCGTTTTATGATAGACACATTTTATTATTGGTGAAGATTTGAGGGTTTGTGATTCAGATTATTACCATCCTGGTTCGAAGGAGGACCAAATACTGTTCAAAAAGTCGATGTCCTGTAGACTTCAACCCCATATCACGATAGCTAAGTAAATGTTGATTTGTCACTTCACTACTGCATGCACTAGGAAAAAACACTTAAGTGTGATTGTCCCTCAGACAAGTGTCATTCCCGAGATAGAGAAAACAAACTTCACTCCACAAAATGGCAGAATGTTCATTTTACTTATTACAGTTCACTACGTTTAAGTTTATTGCAATACTGATTTGAGTAAATAAGGCACAACAAACTGAAATTACAGTTTAGTTTTGGGAAGTTATTGTGAAAGTTTACAAACAACAGCATGCAACACAGGACTGCAAAAACTGGGGTGTTAAAATTAGTTTCTTTGTATCTATTGCTGGCAACACCGTCCTAGTGTTAGTTTCATCAACGATTAGTGATGGGAATACTTAACGACATGTCAGTGTTACCACATATAGATACAGACTTACATGAAGAAAGACGAAATAATATGCTATATACTACAATTGACAATAATGACGAGCAAATAAATCGCACACGATTTTGTCTACTTCACAAACTTTTCTTAAAAAGCATTGTGAACACACCTTGTAAACATACATTGCAAACGCACATTGTGAACACACACTGTGAACATACATTGTGAACACACATTGTGAGCACATATTGTGAACACACATTGTGAACACACATTGTGAACGCACATTGAAAACATTCGTTGTGAGCACTCATTGTGAACATACAATGTGAACACACATTATGAACACACATTGTGAACACACATTATGAACACACATTGTGAACACACATTATGAACACACATTGTGAACACACATTGTGAGCACACATTGTGAACATACAATGTGAACACACATTATGAACACACGCTGTGAACGCACATTGAAACGCACATTGTGAGCACAAACTGTGAACACACATTGTGAACACACATTGTGGACATACATTGTGAATACACATTGTGAGCACACACTGTGTACATACAATGTGAGCACACATTGTGAACGCACATTGTAAACGCACATTGTGAACGCAGATTGTGAGCACATATTGTGAACATTCATTGTGAACACTCACAAGATCGTAGTTCTTTTTAGGAACGTTTATGTTGCATATGAAGCTGGATAAGACAACCTTGCATCTTCAGAATTATGTAAGGGAATGTCCAACATCACGGCAATGCATTATTCATGTATTTCAAGATGGATTGACTTAGTTTTCTGCTACAGAAATCAACACATAACGAACAATAGGGATAAACAGCTGAATGATCATCCACTTCGTCCCCAGGTTTGCTGTGTCTGTTCACTGTGTTACAACGCATGCGCATTGTGTAGCCTAAACAATAACCATATTATTCCAATAAGGCCTATCTATAACGTACATTGAATGTCATTTTATCCATATCCCTGTATATAAATGTCCACTGTATTTGCACACCTGTCCATTTCGTTGTTTCAGCATGTGCTCCTCACAGCATTGCAAACGTAATTGTTGCGTTTTATTTGTTCTATACCATGTCGTACCTTGGCAAACTTCATGAATGAATCCACGTATGCAGCTTTCATTGTATCAAAGTATGGTTGTATGCCAGCATTGTCCGTATGTCATGGGGAGCCCCAATTTATCAATCAATCAAATAGTTTAAAGTAAAAAAAATGTCAATTGATCAATCAATCAATCAATCGATCGATCAATCAATAAATGAGCGGAAACTAAGTGCAGTTTTTTCATTTCTAAACCTTTTGTCTTGTTGTTTTTCTTAATTTTGTGAAACTTTAATTATTTTCATGGGTTTTCGTATCACGTGATTATGTCACGCTAAGTTGTATATACTTGTATCTATATTTATTTCCATTTTGTTATTATATAATAGCAATAATTTGACTTTCATTAATGTGAAATTGATATAATATTGTGTAGTTTTGTTGTTGTTGAATAAATGAAGCTATACAGCTTCAAAGCAAGAGAAAAGACAACAAAATCAACAACTTGATTGGATAAGAATTAAAACTGGTTGAGGTTGTCATGGTAGCTGAACGGCTTACACTGATCTGAAATATTCGTTGCAAAAATGTTGTTAACAGTTATTCTAGACTAGCTGAAATCGACATCATCACTCAGTTTAAAAGAATTTAGAAATATTTTTTTCGTAAGGAAAAGACCAGACTTAAACCTGATTCTTTCGAAACTTGTTTCTTTGGAAATAATGCTTTGTGTTTCACCACCAATGATGAGGTCAAGGTTGATTAATAATTGCCTTTTTCACTTAAGGCCGTCACCATGTTCCTTTATTTGAACTGTTGATGTATCCCAAACTTGATTATATCAAGTAATAAACCACAAATATCTGTATTTATTTAATTATTTATTAATGTATTGTTTCCTATTACTCCCTGTATGTGTTGTACAATAGCAGTCTTTATTGCGGCTTTTATCAATGTAGATTGCTGATGTATGCTGCTGTTATTACTGCTATTGAATAAACGGAGTAGCAAAACTCTACATAGAGAGAAACAAATTATAATAAAAAAATACATAAATAAAGGTCCGGTTTGGATCGAAAGCTAAGGCCATCTCCCCTACTAATTTTATAAATAAAATAATAAATAATAAATTAATATATAATTTTTTAAAATATTAAATAGCGATAAAGTACAGTTACAAAATTTAAAAATAACATAAACATAAATTAAGTATAAACACAAAGGTTAACATAAACATACAAAATTAACATAAAATAAAATTTTAAAAACAATATAAATAAAATATTTATTAAATCAGAACAGAATGGGATGCAAATAATTATAGTTGTTATGAAATATTTTGAATTATTATAAACAGTGGGAAAAAGACAATGACAGGTATAAAACCTTCAAAAATAGTGACTATGTCAATTTCGGCGTAACACTTTGAACACAGAATAGGTACTAAAATAGTCAGCTCTAGAACCGCCCCTGAATAGGTACAAAAATAGTCAGCTCTAGAACCGTCCTGAATAGGTACTAAAATAGTCAGCTCTAGAACCGCCCCTGAATAGGTACTAAAATTCAGGTTCAATGGATGTCTATCTCCATGTCTGTTTTATTTTCATATTATTTCTGCATGTTCAGTGTACATTCATGCGTGTCCAATATATTAACATGAAAGCAAGCCCATATATAATAGCATTTTTCCTAAATGTTGTAAAAACGTCACATCTTTGTTATGAGATTTTGTTTAGACTTTACATTGTTCTGTTTGTTAAATTTTCTTTTGTAGAAGTCATTAACGCTGCCTGGAATCGTGACTTTGTCTTTCAAGTCTAATTTTGGGGAATACCACAATCCCTATCTTTACTTTCCTGAAAATTTTTCAAATGTATGACTTTTGGAATGCTTGCAAATCTAGTCACTGTTCATATTTGCTGGAGAGTTTTTTTAGTTAGGCCTCTGTCTTTTGTGATGTGGCCAATTTGTCTCTAGACTGCCCGCCGGGTACCAGTATAAACGCTGATACATGCTTTAGGTATTACTAGGAAATATTTATTCAAATACCATCCTGATAAAAGTTAGTCCATAAATATTTCAATTTGAACATTTAAGAAAATAGCATACATTTTGTGCTGAATGGTGACATACGAACATGGTGAGCACATTATTGTTATGAGACATTTCTTAAATTGTGCAAAATACTTTTACCTCCCCATAACCACATTTTGACCGGTTGTTAGACAGTCAAGATGATCATAAGACGCACAGTGTCACCAAAAGTTCACCAATAAGGCAAACGGACGTTTTACTGACCAACGAGTCAATCCAGTTTGATGCCAGTGGTAGTAGAATACAGACTATTAAAAACACAAGCATGAAATTGCAGGCCAATGCAAAGGTTCTTTAATGAGAGAGACTTGTGCACAAGTTTCTTCTGTTGTCACTTACTGGGAGAACTCTGGTATTTCTGAGAAGCAGGTCACGTGACGTTTACAATCACAGTTTGCCGTTAATGAATAGGAATAAGATAGACACAACTAGCAAATCATGGTTATAGGACCTAAAAATAACTGTGTGAAAAGCTGAAGTTTGAAGTTCGAAGTTTTCAAAATGCAGATAGACTTTGGATTCAAAGTTGAATTGCTTAATATTTTTCCGGACATTTTTTGACAGATAAAGTTGTTTCAAAACGAAAATTAAATGAAAATGAAGCACAATGCACGAAATACTTGTTACATGGCATTGTTTGTACATAACAGCTGGTGATGTAATATAATGGCGGGTCCCAACAATAAATAATTTGCATCTCATACTAACTATTACCAATTACTATTACTAATTACTAATCGTTTACGAAACTCTCGCTCAGTAACTCAAAGGAAAGTTTAACTGATCTTAGACTACAGGAATAAAACCATTCATTATTTAATAGTTTCTTTCACCATAAATTTTGCGGCAAATTTGGCCACGCATCCTTAATGCATACGGTAATTGACTCCTTTGAAGCCCCAAATAACCCTGATTATATAATAACCAACTTGTATTGGAAACGTCTGCGTCCCATAAGACAACCTCATCTTATCCTCTGGTTTACCGGACCCTAAACTCAATCAAACAGGTTGCTGCACATAGCTGACTGGCTTGGTATTTATGGGTGCTGCAGAGCGAGCATGTTTCAATCAACGACCGCCAACAAAATTAGGCAATTAAGGAGACAGCTACCAGAAGCGGCCACTGTGGGAGTTTGGTCAACTCGCTCCAGGCTTGCGCGTAGCTTGCCTAGCTCCAAAGCTTCGCCTTGTGTTGGGTTCATGCCCTAATCAAGGCATAATCAATCGAGGACATTAACTGTACATAATAAATGCTGTAGGCATTGGCAACACAAGCCCATTTTATTGCAGCACCTTGTGTGATCAGCTAGGACGCATGAGGTGTGGCTATCTTCACTAGTCATGTGGCCATTATGACACAATATACAATAGCTAATGTTCAACAACTGCTGCTCAACAACTACGGTGTGATGGGTAGACCTTATATCTTGGAGTACCATGGTTAACGTCACAACTTGCTTTAGCTACAGCATCTTTGTTGAGAAATCATGATTTATATGCAACGGTATAGCATTTCAGCAGAAACTGTTACAACCAAGGACATCGTCTAGAGATTGATTGGAAATTCTTTCTGACGAAAATAAAATGCCTAGACCTTGCAACAATAATATATCAACTGCATGGGCTCAAATTGTATGGAAAATGCTAAGCACGCTTGTTATCCCTGATGCAAGGGTTTTTTTTACATAAGGAATAATTTGTTATTCTCATAACTAACATAATAATAGCGCATATCACCGGAAGGTCCGCTTGCTGGTAAAGAGACATGTTTTAAATTCGAGAAAACAACTGCTCATCAATGATAAATAATTTATTGACTAATGATTGACGATTGAATGTGCTGATGGTCAGTTGTTAAATGAAAGATAAACGTTAACATTATCAATAAAAAAACGTTATTCAGTTCATACACAATCACATGATCAATATTTTCAAAAAAGTTGTCAATAATCAAATAATCTCTCGCGATAGTTGGCCATTGATCTTGTAAAGCATGCATTCGAGTTGTTACATAGAAAGCCAAAAAGAAGTTCTTCCTAAACGGTGCAAGTAAAACCACAACGCTTCGATTTGTATATCCTCATTTGAGACAGGTGTGCGTAAGTTCCATTCTTTTAACAGCCTGTTTTCTCAGTACCCTGCGAGATGTGTGTATCGCTCTGTTGCGGGGTCTTATATGCCTCTAGTATACATTGCGGAAGCTTCCGTTTTCGAGGTGAGAGAGGAAATGGGCTTTACAAAGTGCAAGCTTTTGTTCTTACGCTTGTTCCAGTACCGATTCCCAATCGATACATCCCACTCTCAGCTCGGGTATTAAGTTCGCGTTTTAGGACGCTATAACATATGAATTGACATGGCTGATACAAAGCTGGTTGCATTGGCTGGACGGCTCGACCTCGTAGTGTTATAAAGGGATGTCGGATCTTAACTGTATTCTTACGAGCATCTTTGCAACCCATTCTGTGTCAGGCTCAGGTTAGAGTTCATCAGGAAAACAGACCACTCTGACTGTTAATGCATTATTTCAGAAAGTACAAAGGATTATTTAATATTTCAGAACCACCCCATCTCTCAAACCATGCAACGAAACACCTTGGCTTGGGAGTCAACCGACAACTTGCTGTAATTAGTCCCTTATCGTGTGATATTGAGCTACATGTTGCTGTTTGTATTCCCGCTTTGAATCCATGGTTGACAATGCAGACAACCACACCGGACGCACCCTCAGATTTCACTGGAAGTCAAACCATGTCGTTACTCCACATGATTGTATTTAACCAAGTACTCCCGTTGATTTGGATGTTTAAATTCTAAGAGTAACCCTGACGTAAATTGCTCTCAAGTTGTTCTTTGAAATATTATTTGTCATTGTTAACCATTACATGGGAAAGTGTACAGTTTCTTGTGTTTTCGTACGCTAGCCGTGACCGATACAACGAGGATGTGCCTACTCCTCGATGGTGAGGCTAAATCATGCTTCATTCAGCTGGTCATCTACGAGAACAGATAATGTTGGCCTGGTGCGCTAAGCTTAAAGCTACCACAGCAAGGAGAATCAGTTTGCTTGTCACTACAAAAATTGTAGCAATGTGTAATTCGGACGAATATTAACACGGTGAATGATTCAAATGCACAGTACTTCTAAATATTAGATTTTGAATCAAAGTTTCAGATGACAGGTACATTATTGAAAGGAATGCTTTTAAGAAAGTCTTGAACACATTGACCCGGTTCGCTTAATATTACATTAGTGTGCCATTCACAGCTTTTATCATTATTATGATGACTATAGCACCAAACTTCATCGACTTTCAGCGGGTGATTTGATTTTATGACTTCAAGAAAGATAGCAATAGCAACAAATACAAGGCCCTACTAACTATCTGGTTTCAAAACATATTGGTAAATGAATGACAAACGTAAAAGGTGTTTATGTTTTGTGTGTAAGTTTTGTTGTTGTTGATGTTGAATACTTGTTTGTTTATTTGCTTGGTTTGGTTCTTGTTTGTTTTTTCTTTTTGTTTGTTGTTCTTGTGAGTTTTTTCCTCCTTCTTTTCCCGTCAATTGTTCCGTATTTATGGTTTGGGCTGTCATAACCCAGAAGTGGAGCATATAAACTAGATCTCTTGATATAGTTTTCTGTACAATAAACTAGCTCGATATAGTTTTATGTACAATAAACTAGCTCTATGGGATAAGGTTCTGAACAACAAACAAAGCCAATGTTCCGTCCATGTGTCATTATATCCATCTCGTCCTGATGGATCAATAGGAACGCAATACATGTTAATGTTTTTGACTAGGAATCATTTAATGATGAACAATGAAACTGCAAAATATAATCATGTTACTTGTGATCAAACCTATGATCTGATGACATGTGCCATTATGTATTACTGAATGGAGTAAATTGTAGTGGTTTAAACAACAACCTGTTCACATTATTTACGGTAAGATTAGTTTTTATGATTGCGAAGTCAAGTCGCATACAGAATAGCTTTGTTTGCTTTTAGTTCACGTAATAAATAATCCAATTTGCCCACTAATAACATAGGAAACGCAACTGAGTTTTTATTTGTCTAACTTATTGACAAACAAACATGTGCTGGGTGTACATGGAGCTTTTGCAGAGGTTTGTATAATTAAAAAACAAACTGTCTTCACTTGATTTGCTTCATTCATGTCACTTTTATTTTTTGAGAGTAAAAAATACACCTCACAAAGTAACTTGAAAAACAAAAACAAGTTCAGTTACTTTGAAGTAATACTTTCAAATTTAGAAAATTGACAGATTTGATGATCCTCTAGACCCGATGCCGATCTAACATAACAATGTTCAGATTTCTTTACTAACGCATTATGTTTGAATCCTTTCACAACTATTGAACAGTCACAATAGCCTTGTTGCTTCGAGAAAGATGCATAACAAAATGCATTCCTTTTCCATAAACAAGTACGGTGTACATTTCTGTCATAGATGTCTAGTTTTGCCAAACGCTATCCTTGAAACAAAAACCAAAATTAAACGAGAAGCAAAGTGTTTGTCTTAACAATAAAGACTCTGAGTGTTGACCCTACAGTCAGGAAATGATTGAGTAAAACTGTGAATAGCGATCCGCACAGACTCGAGCAAACATCGGTATTGCACGGGCTTGTATGTGGACTACGGCGGCAGTAATCTAATTTGCCCAATATTGTCTCGATGCCTCCTAAGTTAATTCGATTTGGCCAACGTTCAGCGAGAATGTGTTGGCAGACTTGATGCGTTACTTGGCGAAATGAGAAGAAAATCACAAGGTAAGAAAACGGTCCGAATTGGCAAAGCGAATAGAAATTGTAACTGAGAGACACCCACTGGACGGCAAACTAGAGGTAGGCCTAGTTCAAGTCATATACCAAAATGGGAGCCAGGGAAAACATGGTTGAATAGTCAACCATTAGTGTTAATGGCTAATCAAAGAAAATCATAAATACACACACATCACGATGTTTCAACGAGGAGGATAACTAAACTACTCCAACCTGTCTGATATTATAAAGAAACATGTTTTGTTTTTATGTGTATAACTTTTATCTAAAACTAAAGCGCTGACAAAATCACGGCGTAACAGAATATTTGCCTAAATCGTCAACTGGCAATGCCGTTAAGAGCTTCCAATGTGTTTAGTAGGCCAATGTTACACAGAGTATACAATGAATTTCGACAAAAGATGATGGATGATCTAAGGTAACTATATTAAACTCAAGAGTGGTAATTATTAAAATAATTCAATCTGAAATGTCAACTATTCTAAAGTTGGTTACAGTAGCAATCCTCTGGAAGTATATTACCGTCTGAGATTATGTCACAGTCAGGCAAAAGCATTCACAACCCCGGCAGGTCACCGTTACTTAATTCGATTGCCGCAATAAATATAAACCGATAAAAACCTCAACAAATCATTGACAAATCGTTGGCTGTTTCTTCTTTTCTGGTGGTTTTTTTTTGGGGGGGGTTCCTTCTTTTTCTTTTTTTTACGAAGACCTGACGAAAGATTTTGTCGAAATTTGAATGTGTTTGTTGTGTTGTGTTTATTAAATGCTAGAATATGAGAATTGACTCTCAAAAAGCAACGATGTACCTTTCATTAAAAACTAATCTTTGAAAACATAAACAAATATTAGTTCTCTGCGCAAAGAAAATAAATGTAAAACGTGAAGCAATGGCTGAAGGTTTGGACCTAGCTGCATGTTTTATGAATGCAGTGCTTTGAAAGGTTTGAAAACAATTGGAAGACACTGTCTATCAACAATCCTGCCATTGATATATGCAGAGAGCGAAATGCTATTTCAGCTCTTTTGTTTTTTCTTTTTCTTTTTCCTTTTTACAAAACGAATTCAAAAAATTCAAGTCACTGTAACAACCATAATGTGACATGCGATTTTTTCTTTTTTAAGCAAAAATAATTCAGAAATTCAAGACACCGTAACTAGCAGATAGCGACATAAAATTTCTCTTTTCTGTTTTGTTATTTATTAACAAAATGAATTCAGAAACTCCTTGTCAGACTCTGGCACAATTTCAGAGGCCATCAGCCTGATTCGTCCCTGTTAATCACGAAGAACTATTATTAGAGCAATGCCAGTTGTGTGGTCAGCTAGCAAACCACACGGTGCTAAGGCCACCCGTATAAACGCTAACACGTGTACGCGTGCGTTTCCACTACTCAACGTGAGTAAATCGCTGTCTTTGTTTTAACAGGCCTGACTTTTGCATAACTGTTTACAGCCAGGGATTGACTTGCCCTGTGTACCGGTTACGGCAAAGCCGCCTGTCTCAACTGTCATTCACTGTGTCATTACGCTAATGGATCTTGCAAAAACAAAATCTAAGAAAAAAACTCAAACGAAAACAAAGTGAGAATGCTATGGGCGCATGGCAGTGCCTCCAATAAGCGACTTTTTTAGGCAGAGCTATATAGTTTCATCGCCACTTTGGTCTTGGTGTGGTGATAATCTTACTTCCGATGATTAAAGATAGAGGGGTAGCCTGCAAAATGCTGAAGCCATTTTAGCCTCCGAGCATAAAAGCTGATCTGAAATCACGATACACAAATGATTTCATCGGCCGCATGTGGATGTTGACTAGAAACTCAATCATGTCAACACTGTAGCCATGGAAATACAATTTTGGGGGTTGACACTCGTTCTAATGTTCTCTGATCATTGGGAATCTTCTAGTCTTCTAGATTTATAATATATAATCCACGGAATAGCACACATTATGGTCGGGTAAAGTGGGAAAGTGGTGGTAATTACGGCTGGTAAAAAATGAAAGATAACAGAGTAAACGGAAAGACATTACAAATGTCCAATGTGGTCGGGTTGAGAGGAACTTGTAGTCAATAAATCGATTCGGAAAACAAAGAAGACATACATAACGCAATGCAAACATATGGCAGACAAACGAGCCTAATGTAATTAGCAGTTTGCAAAGGACATTTTCTACCATTGGGCGTATCAGCAATAATGTTTTGTCTATGGTTTACGCTGCAGTGTGCTTGATAGGTCCAGTTAGGTCTTGTTAGGCTAATTATCGTAGTAAGTCAATAAAGTAAACGCATTCCAATAGCACTGAAAAGTAGGTAGTGCATTCCAGATCAATCAATTATTCATATTAAATGGGCTCATGGATGTATTGTTCAGTCAGCACTGATTCTTGCAGCTCTTGAAAACCTATAGATTACTTGTCTACACAATACGCTCTTCTTTACAGGTTTACCGCATATATAGGCCAATGGTTCAATATTGAATTGAGCGTAACACTTTTTTTCTGCCGATTATGCAGCTCATAATGCGATTTGTACAAAGGAAAGTGCCACTGACTGGCGCTCTTTTGTATCAAAGCAGGTCGCGATCGAATGCGGGATAAAGTCGGCTCTCTTGAACCGAAAAAGTCGACTAAGGCGACACCCTGTTCACACTGATGGTGGGAAGAAATATGTGTAGCCGTGATTTGAGACCGTGTGTGGCGGTATCTTTGACGGTGGACCACAGTTGATGGTACGACGGGTGCCATGTGTAGTACGGTATGGCCAACCGTTGCACTACATGCGCACCATGGGGTATCGCCTACTTCTGCCTCACTTGCCTAATCCCCGTACACTATACAAGCATCTGTTTGATAACAGACATGGAAGTAGAATAATGTGGACCAAGAGTCAATCTGATCAACATTCCGACCCATGCACCTACTCCTAATAATTCATAAGTTGGCTAGCAAAATTTTAAAACAACCTTTTTGACAAGGGTTTGTAAATATCTGGACATTTGAAGAAAAACAAAACACTAACAAAGCTACCCCTAATAAAACAATAGTGAATGGTCAATTAGTAATTTGTTACATACCTGTATTTTATTGAATTAAAATTTATACATTTTAATGTTATGTTCTTTTATGTAATGGCCCAACAACGACAATTGTTTCAACCAATTGCTTTTGGGCTTTATTAGTTCCACAAGTTGCTGTTGTCATTCTATACTTGTACACGCCGATACGACGCTTGAATATCCAAACCTCTATTGTGACTGAGCTTATGTTAAGATTTCACCAAGAGGAAACATTGCTGTTTTGCTGAATACATTAAAATTCACCAAACAATGTAGCGTAGACTAAAGTATTTGGATCAGCTTGAGCTATAGTTGGGCTTAGGTCCACTAGTTCAAGCTGATCCCAGTCCTTTTATCTACGCTACATTATTTGGTGAATTCTAATATGTATCCAGCTCCTCTTATTTATTTCTTAACATAAGCTCAGTCACTTCAGTTGTTTGGATTAAACAAGAGGAAACATTGCTGTTTTGCTGGATAAATATTAGATTTCACCAAACAATGTAGTGTAGATTAAAGTATTTGGATCAGCTTTAACTAGTGGACCTTATCCCCATTGACAACGTAAAACGAGGGGCCCCTGACCCCCCCCCCTTACAACCGTACTGTATCAAGCCAGGTATTTTAGCATCACAGAACCCTTCAAAATTGAAAGAGTAAATAATTGATAATAATGAAGTAGTTACAATAATGAGTCATTATTTCAAAGTAATCTGTTAATGAACGTTGTGCATTAGATGGGCCAATGCACTGACAATGACACCCAGCACAGAGAAAAAGGTGGTAGTAATCACATCACACTTTGTGTCAAGCCAAATTCAAGCACATTTTTACAAACACGTGTTTGCTGAGTGTACATGTACACCCCATCACAACAATACTTCTCTTAATGATTCCCCGATGAAATAAGCCAATTGCACGCAATCCTTCGTAACCTTCTCTGGACATCATCATAAAATTTAATAGGTGTGAAGACTTGGGTGTGATTTAAGTGATCTTATTTGTCAATATTTTTATACCTTGGCATATTGTTAAAACCAGTTTGTTATTTAAACTCCAACTAGCAAACATTTAATCTTAGTCTAAATGACCATTTCGGAAATCCTTACTTCAACAAATTATATCAAGGCAATATTGAGAAATACTGACGTTCAACCTGGGATAACGGATGCAATAAAATTCCCTAATTCGTGTTTCTTTCCAATTTTAAAAAGCACATTGATTCCTTGAGACTTTGACTATTTGGGAATGGAAATTGAGAGACGGATACAGCTGTAACAAAGGACGCATATAGAAGTCTGCAGATAGAAGCTTGTTGACTTCAGTGCCGTGACTAAAGATGGGGGTCCACGTTCCCCCACCCCCACTTGATGTCCAAGCCCCCAGGGGTCCCCCACTTGAAACATGGATTTTTGAGATTGAAAATTTCCAGAGTATAATGCACTTTACACGCTAATTTCAAATTTTTTTAAAAGCTATTTTTCCATTTACACTCAGGTAATGTATTTGTTTTTACACTCACGACAGATTATCTCATAAAAGTAATAAATGACACAAAAAGAGCAATGGATATGGGCTTATTAAAAAAAAAATAGGCAACGGAAACTTTGACAGAAGTGCACCCCTAGAAAAATCGGTGCCCCCTAAAACGTTACTCTAGTTTCGGTGCATGGTTCACTTGTTCCAAAGCACCAGGACATACTGGATCTGTTTTATGAAACGTCTGGGATTTGTTGTAATTTTAACACATTATTATAAATGTCACAAGTCATGTATCGAGATACATATTATTTCAAAAGGATCCCATTCCTATATGTGCGCGCTAAAGATGTAGAATATTGTCATTTTGCTTAAGAGTTGACTTGATTTTTTCATAATCAACCGATCAAAACTTTCTCCATCAAAGTTAAATCTAGTATTGCCATCAATGTGTCTACAAAATAATACGTTTCTTACAATATTCTCCAAGTACACGAAACGAAAAGGCAACACCTCAGAAGAATGGAATGCGTATGAAGTAATATTATAAAACAATATCCTTTCGTAAGTTCAGCTGACATTACATACCAACACACCAGATGATGTAGAGGACTGGTAAACACATCGGTATTGACAATAAAGCCACATTGAGAATAACAGAACCTACTCGTATTAACACTTTACTGTTAACTTTACTTGAACTATTTGTTTATTAGTAATGCAACATTTTAAGCTAAGAAGGAGTGGTAGTCTAGGATAACAGCAAGGGTCACAATAATGGTGACAGTGGGGGAGGTGGTCAAATAAATCCAGGTATTGTTGTATGATGCAACTGACAGCAGTAAATTCGGTGTAACAAAGCTGTCATGGTTAACTCAAGTCCAAGGGTTTACGTCTTACCTAGTAAAGAAGTTTGATGCAAAAACCGAGGAAAATGCAGGATATAGTTGGAAAGACGAGTTTCGAAGCGAGTGGAGGTGAAGATGTAAGCTCCATACTGGCGTGCGAATCATTCCGAGGTGTACGTACAAAGTGAGTAAATTTGGCATACCGAATCCAATATTAAGGTTAGCATATTGAATATCTGATGCGTTTTAGCGTATTATCCAATGCCATGCCCGCTTGCTAGTTCAGCGCCATCACCCTAATTGGCGAAAGGGATCGCAATTTACTAAAGTGGCCTGCCATGCTAATATGTTGCTTGGTGCGCCAAAAACTAATTTGGACCAAACAAATAAGCAATAGATAAATGATGAAAACACTTGATGAAAAATTCAAAGGCTGAATGATGCAGTATTGAATACGTACCTTGCTTAAGGAGACTGTAAAGCATATCTTGTGTGCTACAGTTCGCCATGGTTAGATCACGAGATATTTTTCCCGGAAACTGATTTTGTTGTGAATTCTTGAGAATACAGCGAGGATCGCATGAATGGTAGAGAAGGTTCGGGTGCGTCTTCCAACACAGAGATGATGCAAAACGCAGTGCGCACGCGGATAACGGTGATTTATTGGCAACGAGGACGATTTGGGCTAGCACGCGCATCTCCATCCATTACTATGCATAAGCCAGGCAACAATGTTAGCAAGGATCGACCCATTGCTTCGGCTTAGACTGACTGTATGTATTGCGTCCTCTCTTCTGATAATGCCGGGCTTACCATGCCATCCTCGTGGTCTGTCTGGGCCGTTTTGGTTGAGTATGTCGGCAAGCGGAGCGAAACGAAACTCCCATTTCTTCTCATTCTTGTTATAGTGCTCAACACTTAGGTGACGCTAAAATTCTAGGGTTTCCAAGTAATGCAATAAACTGGCCTTTTCGGACTCGAAAATTTTGGGTAATGCACGTGATTCAATTAAAGAGGCGAGAGTCGGAAACAGCAGAGATGCCCGATCGATCTTAGACCCTTATGCTCTCTTAGCATTCCTTGCACGCCACATCGAAAGTCAACCAGGCAAAATTTGACGGTTGAAATGCCAAGGAAAATCACTGTTTATACATTGTTGTATGTTTAGATCAAGCAAGTCTAACCCATAGGAAAATGTATGAAACATTTTATCCATTAGCTTTGTGTAGTAATCCTTTCCTAGTGATTTACCGTCATCATTATGAGAATTACGATTATCAAACGTCCCACTCTCTTACATCATTGTTCCCATATTTAGTCTTTTAGGAAGCATGTATAAGTCACGGTGCACAATGCGGACAACGGTAAATCGTTGCCTCCGTCCGAATAACATAGGAGCATCGCAGACCTTCTAAGACGGCGCCATGGGAAATCAAGCAAAGTACCATCCCATGGCATGGTCATTCAGCTTTTCATTTCATACAAAGTAGGAACAAAACCTTCATTATCCTGCACAAGAATGCACTGACATCAGCCTTTTTACATCTCCTGCTGAATGTTGTTGGGTGCTCATTTAATGAAGGTAACATTGGCTATATTGAGAAGGCTGCACACATTCAAACCAACTTCAACTTGTATGAAACACGACACTAAGATCTCTCCCATTTTGCACATAGCACTTTATTTCACAATGTTTCAGAGAAATACTATCCACATTCACTCTTATTTCCATCTGGACTTTGGTAAATATTTAAGTCTTCATTTTTTTTATTCGTGACGGGAAAGATACTGGTACACAAAGTTGTACAGTAAATGTTCTTTTTATGAAATGTATTTTCTCAGGGCAGTCCATTATAAACAAAATGTGTTTTTGCTTGGCCTTTAATATGGGATTCCAATACTTTAAAAGTAATATACTTCAAACATTTGGAGAAACGTAAATGTTTTCATAATTGTTAAAGAAAACATAAGGTTGAAATGTTGTCAGTTTGAAAAAAAGTAAATGAAGGTGTAGTTTTGATAAATTCTAAAATGATTATTAAAATCAACAATAATTAAATGTAATTCGATTCTCCCAACGAAAAAAATCATGATTAGCATATTACGTTTTGAGTCGAAGAAAATTAAACTTGTTCTATTATCAATTCTACATACAAATTGTGGCAAACAAATAAACTGTTTGAATTGGGACAAGTCTAGTTAATACATTCTTTAACACTGACCTTAAATCTTCAATTAAAAAAAAACATGACTTACTTCTTTCATTTGGTTAATATTTACTATTCACATAATAAGACAGGAGACTCTCTTGACATAACGAAACGGACATTATTTCATTTCTTTCACACTCTTTCATATTCTTTTCCAACCTTACGTTTTGTATTTACATGTGTATACGTTATGTGCAAACGTTATTGAAAAACAGTTCCAGACGCCGTACTAATAATTTGAACGATTGACGACATCTTACAGGTTCAGCATTGGTAGAGGTAGAGGTAGTAATACAGAAAGGCTTGTTGGTTTTGAAATAGTGTTCAAGATCATCACAAGGAATGGAGTGGTCATTTAATTCAGTTTCCGTTAGTAAGAGAGACTTCTGTGAAAGCAAAGCAGGCGGAAAACAGCCTCCAGCTTTCAAAGTGTGGCCGTATGATTTCTATCTCTACCGTGTCACCACTTTGTTGTTAGGTTGTTGAAGTGATGCTCGTAAGTGTGATTAGTCTTTGGTGTCAGTACATGGTTTTGCAAAGACAGTTTTGCCCAAACCGTAACCGTACCTTCATCAATAACTTGACCCGATCAAGTCAAAGGGGGCTCAGTTCAGATCGTCAGGATTGGAGATAATAAGATAAACCATATTTTAATTATTAGGACTGAACTGTCGCTGACCGATTGTCCATAACAGAAAACACGCAACAGTGTATCATCAATGCATAATAGACGGGTTTGTGTTTCTGCTGATTTAGTCAAGCTAGACTTGGACGTCAGGATTTCATTAACTGTGGAAAAACACGTCTTAAATTATCCCCTGGTGTTCTTACATACACTTTAAGTTTGCAATTTGAAGTGTATTATTTTGTTCGCCACATCACTTCTTAAAGTGTGCACAAACAATAATAATAGTTTAAGAAGTGATTTGGCGAACAAATTAACACACTTCAAATTGTACCCCAAAAATGATCACAACACACCCTATTATGGTAGACAAGAAACAAAGAACAAAAGAATGGACGGGAAAATTGTACTGTTAGGAAACAACATTGAGAGAGATGGCTTTCAACTTTGATCTCTTTAGACGATGGCCACCTTGTATCACAATTGTCTTTTATCATTATTTGTGGACATGTCATAGAGCAATAAAACATTATGATGACTTTTTGTGGAGCAGCTTCTGTCCGAGTCATGCTACTAATAATGAGGCCATTGTGCGAGCACCGACGTCAGGTGGGTTGCGAGCAACACGCTCTGCGCAGGCGTATGTGCAACAGCTTTGTAGTGGCACAAAGATGGTTTCTCTTGAACGCAAAAATATACTAATTGCAGAAAATGGTTAGCTTTATACATGGTTAATGCGGATTGCGCAAGAATAGGCTTGGATCTAAGGGTTTCCGTAAGTGTCAAGGCAAATAACAGTGATTGTTAGTCAGAGTGTTGTGTGGAGTAGCAAGTAAATGAAGGACACGGTACTTATGATTGTGTCAACAAAATGTCAGGTTATAAAATACTGTAGTAGCCTATAATAATGCTGATCAAAGCGTACTTGGAGAGTGCAAAACATTTATTATCACTATAATAAAAGAAGGGGAAAACATCACTTGCTTTAATTTGCTTAAATTGTAGTTTTACAATTATTTGAAATAGTGTTGTGTTACTCATATAAAAAAAACACCGTCTTCATTTAGTTTGCCTAAATGTGGTTTTGAAATCATATCTAAAATACACTTGAATATTGCTACACAGTCCTCTTAGTACAAGTTAACGGTGAAACTCTAATATTCAGTACATATTTTGCTATTTCATATCAGCTATAACTGCTAACTGCGGTTGTTGTGTTTTTCCACGGACTGTGTTTGTCTGTATTGTGCTTGAAGGAATTAAATGCAAGGCAGGTTGTATGGTTGGTCTTACGACGAGGTCTGCTAAGCGTATCCAGTCAGGAGCGCGCGGCGTGCACTGACTCAGACGCATTAAGTTGATTAGTTTTTCCCAAATCGGTCGTGCTCGTAGCCTGCTCTATGATTACTCTCCCCCGAAAATGTCATTATTGTGATTAGAAATGAAACCGGCTCCTCTTAATTTAAGCGCGAGTATAATACGGTATTAAGGTTCCGTACAGTAGAGCTCAGGTGCGGGGGCTGGATCGGGTGTAATCTTTTAGAAAGACAGTCCAAAAGGACTACACAGTGGTCCCTTTTAATCAAGCTGCTCGCCCGGCCGGCCGGTCGGTCGGTCGGTCGGTCGGGCGGCCAGCCGGGCGATATGTCGTTTCATCTACTCTCGTACATACTGTTTGCGGGCACGTTGGTCAAGATATGCTGATGTCTTCGGTATTGTAAACTTCATTTGCTAAGTACATCATCATGTGCTGTTTCAAAAACCAAGTTCCCGTACAATATACATCTGTCTGCAAATCTGGCCAGTGCTCTTACAATGCCAATACTATCTTGATATAGAATTCTTAAGCATATTAAATCCACAGGCCATATGATGGTGGAAATCGAACGGTCTTACGACCTTAAGTCATTGTGATGAATTAATGCTTGGAAAAGGTATCTTAACGGATTGCAGTTATTCTAGTGTATTTTCTCTTTTGACATCGAGATATTTACATAAGAAGTAGACAAGAGATACGTCAAAGTCGACTCTTTGTCAAACTTTTCCGGTATATTTGCTTTTAGTGCTTCAATTAGTTTTGACTGAAAAATGTACCAAAGCAGAATTTACCAATAAGTATACCTACATCGAACCATACAACTGCTTCTTAACAGAGTGTACCAACATGTATACCTACATCGGACCTTTTACCATACCTGCTACTCCACACACTGTCAGAAAGTAGCAACAACTAATTTTTCGAACCAGAGGACAAACACAAATACTATTCTTGCCGATCATCCAGGGTGTTATTAACACACTCTTCAAAACACATTCATATGAATCTTGAATGGAGTCCCCCTCGCACATGAACTGCCGGAAAGGCTGGGTGTCTGCGTCTGGTCTTTTACGGTGGGGATTTAAGGGTTTTCTTTGCCTACGAGTAAAGTTTTATGAACACTATGCATTAACAAGGTTTAAAATAACATGACACTCTTAGAAAGATTTATAATTGATGCTGGATGCCAGCTCAATGTGGAGCCTACACCACACTGTGGTATTTCAAGACCTCATTCCACAACAATAAATATTTGCATAAACTATCAATTTTAACTTTATTATTAATGCAAATAATACTAAGGTTTTTATATCACTAATACTTTGAAATTATAAACTACACCAGAGTGTGCTTTACATAGACTTTCAGATCTAAGAGGCAATTCAAAATCGAATTATCAAAATGCAGTATTTAAAGGGAACCAAAGTAACCAAAGTAACCACTTTGATTGTCCCACATTAATATTCATGAGTGCGTTCTGAAAATGCGCCTCCTGTCATCCACCGACCGCTGATTTTAATCATATTTAATCACAGCATTTTTAAAAAGTAAATAAATAAAAAATACAAACTGCAACACCAATAAGGAAATGTCAAACTTTAAACTAAAATGTAGTAACAGGGCTTCGGGTAGCTTTAGAGAGCTCATCAAGATGTATAGTTGTAAGGACAATGGTATACTTTATGATAAACATACAGGAATACATTAATGGACCTCTTTACATGTTTGTCATCTCATAACAATTTTGTTCATATTGGGAATGTGTATAGGCCTACTTCGTAGGTATTAATAAAATACCACAACAAATGAAAATGTAGATGAAGGTAGACCTATCTGGGTCAATGTCGTCATGTAAAGGTGATCAGGTGAATATTTAATAGATTATTTAATATGTTGATATTATCATGATCATCCTGTGTAAGTGCTTATTTTTTACCGATTTTTACCGATTGTAGTGATATTATAATTTATTCATAAACAACTTCCTTCGTTTATATAACGAGGTGAGCTGCGCATTTATGTCTGAGGTACTAAATAATGTGCTACAAAACGTCTCCTGCGAGAATTGCTGAACCGGTAACAGAGAGATTACATTGTGGATTTTGCAAATTAGCATATGCCATATCATACTAATTGAGAGCACTGTTCAAATAAATTTGCTGTATTAATGAGAAGCTTGTCGGGTAACAACAATCCCTATCATCACTCATGTCTCGCACTGTTGAACTCTATCCTAGCATGTCCACGCCCATTCTAATTGTTCACTTTATACAGCTTCCATTATGTAGCTTTTGATGCCTACCTCAAGGATCAGTAGCATTCTGTCAAGTAATCCGCCAATAGCACTAACTTCAATTCGTGACCTGTGACCTCTGCTCTAGCATTACACATCTTGTATTTTTTTAAAGGGTATTCCTATAATATTTTTTTAAAGTCTTGCCTAAAAATCAGACTTGTATATAGACTCGAAAATATGATGTAAAACAAGTGGTTTACTCACACAGTGATGATATACATTCAACCATCCGTGGTCCTTTCTGTATAATTCAGCCTACGCTGCAGCCTGTTTGTGTACGCCGTATTGTTTTAACGGGTGTGTGTGAAATGGTTATAAATAAGTGCACCAAAGGATTGGGTAGATTGAGCCATCTGATTCCCGTTTCCACCCCTCCCACTCCTCCAAAGAGAAGCCCTGATGTGTGACTTAATCACAGAGGCTTCGCGCGTCTGAACGAAATGGAAACATCCACTGCTGATTATCATTGATGTTTACAAAAGAATCCATGGATGAATGACTACAAAATGGTTTATAGTAATGAGTCACACCAACTATTTTAATCGAGATAAATATCCAAGAACAATCAAGCTTTCAAACACGTGGTGAGTATTCTTAATGTAAGCCACAATTCAAATCGTTAATAGCAGCTTAGTTACCATGTTACATTATAGTCCTTCTTGGACGCGTTTGGTTAATATGACGAGGATACTTTGTGTAACGATGGTTCAGACATCAGTAGGTCTAGTATTTGTAGGCGGTCATTCTGAAACGACCGACCAGTCCTGGCCTTTGTCTTGATGTGTTTCTTTTCTTGACTGATTGATTGTGTCACACAATGAAATATGTATTTTCCTTTCGCCTGTTTTGTCAGTGAATATATTTTCACTCAAAGGAGATACTCATGTTTGATATAAATCTATTCGAGTAGAGTAAAGTCTGCTATCTTGTAGTCCTTAAGAGGCAGTTTAAGATTATTGAACTAATCCTTCTTATTCTTATGATTAGCTATAGACGGGAAATATCAAAGGCAAGTAGGGATTGGGCATGTGTCTGACCGTATGCACACCTCTAGCGGCAGTTCTACTCACCAAAGAACATTGTTAGAAATGCTAAAACAGATGAAAGAAAATGCACCATAGCCGCCGGTTTAAAAGGAAGCAATCAAACAACAACACAAAATTCAATTAATTACAGGCAGGTTAATCTAATGTTGGACAAAAGTATGGTTTGATATTAATGCGATTATTTTATTCTTGTCTTTGTGCATTTCGTTGTTTTCTTTTGGTACGGATCTTGAACACAAAGATTAATATATAATACCCTAAATTGTTTATTCTTGCGGCATTTTCCTTGTTGGGTTGCTTACTGACAGATGTGCAGATTGACCATGTATCTTGCCAGTAATTGCTTCTCCCTTTCACACTTATTTCAAATTGCATTCCGCCCATACTTCAACCTGTCTGTACAACAGATATAATCTCTCAAACAATCTGCAATAAAATATCTGCAATTTTGCAGTCTGTACTGTTTCATTCCAAGAAAGTCAATGATGGAGGCATTGCTCTGTTAGTTCTAGGCCAATTTGCAATGGACTGATCAACTAATCCCAGTTTTAGTCCAAGAGTTCATGAGATGTGGTGACGTAGAGTAGGATTACACTTTTCTCATCATAAACCACGTTCAATGTATTGCTAATTGGTCTTTTAAATGTTTACGTCCAACTTAAAATAGAGCTGTAGGCCTAATTGTTTTTATGTAGCCATGGGTTTTGATCTCGTTGGATGTAAGGCAAGTCTTCAACTCTTGAAGAACGAGACAGTCGACTCGAGGCCGGGTCGAGTCACAATGGAGCCTTGTATTTCCCACATTCAGATAAAAAGAAACTGTTTTATTTTAATGGATTTCAATGTTAGATATTCAACACTAGTGAAATATTTGTGCTAATCGTCTGGTGTCCATCAAGCCTTTATTAGGTACGGTGGTATAAAGTACGGTACATTACTTAGATTGTAACGGGAAATCATTTGGTATAGATCCAAATTGCAAGAAGAGCATGGATTGGGGACTTAAAATAGTATTGTTATTTTCATCCACTGATTGCTGAAAGAATACTCCTTTAGATTTTGTTTATGTTTTCACGTCCAAAACAACAATGTTGGGAAGTTGTAAACCAAAGGCAGCCATATACACCTTTCTTTCTTTAAAATAAAGATCAATTTGTTGTCCTGAATGAGCGGAAATTCTCACACGCTTACAAAATGATAGGATTATCAAACGTGAACTAATGTTGTATACAAGCCAAAGCACATCCATTCTGTATAACCTAGCAACGTTATCCCGTAATCACTGCCTTTGGCGTTCACACGGTCATGGCTGGACCATAGTGGGTTATACGCCTATATTGCACCAACCCTACAATTAACCTCTTCCTCTAGTCCTATGTTATCTGGTTTCAGATCTTTCATTGGAATGACACGAGGTACGCCCATAACGCAAAGTAATGCCGCCCTACATTCATTCAAAGAGCTGTCTATCTAGCAAAGTAATGAACAAGTGGACACGTGCCCGATACATCCGAACTGTTGATGTTAATTTACGTGTCCATTTAGTCATCTGCTGTAAATTCCCTCAAACTGCAGACGATAATTAACATATCTTCACTTCAAGCATGTACTCAATCATTTGCCACGCCTTAAAAAAATCCAGGAGCCATGCCGTTCTTGTCGGTATGAATTGACACTTTTTAACCAAATCACTCTGGTTCGCACATGGTCGAAACAAATGGATTCCTTAGACGCCATATTTTTTATTATATAAGAAGACTGTTCCGATTATTTTAAATATATCCCCCCCCC
>CM021540.1:11759996-11770418 GCA_010994315.2 Pisaster ochraceus | reverse complement strand
TTCATAATTTACCTGATTGAAGAAGCTGAAATTTTGTTGAAATATTCATCATGTCCCAAACTACACTTTTGTTGGGTCCAAAAATAGCAGGTGTCCTTGTTCCAGAGAATAAGAAGGAAGATGCACGCTTCCATTGTAAACAAAACACCGATTGACGTGTGTAATTGTGCGATATGCGTAGCAACTCCGATCGACTCTCTCACCAACTAAAGCAAATCATTCGATTAGTGTAAGTTTGGTATCTATATTACGTTATTTGGTTAAAAGGACCTCAAGCGAAGGTGTCGATACTGTACTTGGTGATATTACTCGAGTTATTGTGAATAATCGATACCCTGAGCGTGACAAACTTTCTACGAATATTGCGGGCGCGCGTGCACGCAAGTTTTCGCATACGTCATAAGTTGAACAAGGGCAGCCCTTGCACAACACTGGCATCTTCGTCATTATTAGTCTCAATTGATCCAACATCTAACGAAAAGGGGCTACCAAAATGTCAGCCTTACCTCAATTAATGAATCAAGTTCACTTCGACAACGAGACAAACCATTGCCCTTGATGATCAGCATGTTGGTTTCAATTAGACACATAGGCATACCAGTCCAATTCGCTTTGTCTAAGCTGTGTAAAAAAACTCTGTTGTCAGGTAAAAATCTGTGTAATTTTCTTTACCAATATAAATTGATTTGTCGTTTTGTGTTCAACAACCTCATTAATGAGCCAATCAAACAGTACCACTGTTCTAAATTTAACATATATTTAAACCTTAACAGTCCTGATAAAAACACCAATACCATATTTACATGTTAATTGTATTGTAATAATCACAAGAAACCACAGCACATACATTATAACACGCTACAGACATAATCGACTACGAGACATAATACTTCTCATTCGATGTGTTTGCAAACTGATTTCAGAAGAACCAGAGAAAACGGTTATTGGATGACCGGAGCGGGATGACTTGTGGGTGATAATGAAGGGAACGATATGTGGGGTGGGGTGGAAGTGGGGGAGGAAGGGGCGGTCTTCAGTGCCCGAAGTGTAATGAGAAGGACTTTGAATGCTAGGCGCTTGTCAACAGACAGACAATTCGTGAATTTGTTACCAGAGGGGCTGCATCATTTTGAACGCACTGAAGCTTCTGAATATGGGGGAGCCCCAGTATTATAAACATTCCACTGTTGACTGATGTTCACATTCTTGTTTTCTTAAGTTGTATTAATACACAATAAGATGTTGTCTACAAGAGTGCCCCTGGCTTTCATTGTCAAACTTCTCTTCAGTAAACATGCGCATTTACGTCTTAAGAAAGCCACCTGCTTAAAATAACCACCATAACGCAATGGGGGTGATAAATATATCATCGCCAGTCATAGACCTATCACAGAAATGTCTACATTTACAAAGCTTTTTTATTTTTTTATTTATATAATCGCCTTAACTGTAAAGTTGCCAACGATGCGAGAAACGATAAGTATACTGGGTTCCTTTATGTGCTTAACACATCACACGAGACACGCGGCTTTACGTCCCATCTGAAGACAAGTGCCATGACTGGGACTCAAACTCACATACATGATGAGAAGTTATCTATGTACTCAGGTTGCTGTTATTCTATTTTTTGACCAAGTAAAATATCTCGGTACTGTGAACCATGACATTCTACAGCGTGAAGCTTTAGATTGTTTTCATCGAATCTAACTTGTTTGATACAACAAGTTCAAATTTAACAGTCCATATACTGCGGAGTTTTCGAGAGTTCTATTTGGTCCACGACTATTCATTAACAAGATATTTACCATACCTCTAACGTCATTTCAATTTGCTTTTTGTTATTTTGATCACCGCGTCAGTCAAGTGTACAACAACAAAAACGATGGCTCAGCGATTACGATTTTTAACACTAAACTTTTAATAAAATCTGGCACAACAAACAATGTGTTTACTCCGTCATTTAGAATCGTGCTCTCTCGAGCACGATTCTAAATCTGTTTCCTTAGTTCTGAATGATGTGAATTTAAAACATTACATTTCTACTTTCTAGATAAGAAAATTGATGAGAACTTGACATGGAAGAGACACATTAGTGATGTATTGAGGAAAGCATCTCAAATAAGTCCTTTGAAATTCCTCTCTCCGATGTGTATAACCCTTGGTAACTCTTAGTTCCGCCGTATCCAGTTTTAATAAGGGGGGTTGAATCGAAGAGCTATTGGTCGTATCTGTACTGCTAGCCACTGTAGACCTACTACCGACTTATTTGAAATAATCTAAAACTGCTCAGTGTGATTTTAAAATGTGTACAGTTTGTTTCCAGGTAATTTGTGCTCAAATACGTCATGTGTGATGCATTTACCTAATTGTTTTAAGTCGTGCTTAACGTTAATTATAAATAACCAATCACACAATCCATCTAAAGACTGTAAGGAAAAAACCTGCATGTCCACAGCCAAACGGCAGTTTTGTTTTTCCTACAGCAATAGCTTCATCGAATTAAAGTGCGTCCAACATAAGTTAACTTAATTAATTAATTAATTAATTAAAGTGCCTCCAACATAAATTAACGACATTTAAAACAACTTCTTGATACAAGAAGTGAATTATTACTGAAATTGATTTGCCTATCATCGTTTTAATTCAGGAAAATGTTGACAATGATTAACTGTCAAGGAAACCAAAACAGGGTCATTGCCAAATAACTGTTTTTGCAACAGTCATTTCTGAAACAATGTTCAACCCTGTCTCGCAAACGAGAGCTGGACGCAATGTTTATGTTATGGTTCCATTGCAAAGTGTTTATCCCTATTGGCTGACAGTTTATCCCAGCAGCATTTACCTTCCCTGAAAAGTCTGTCTATACGATACACCAAACTTAAACATTGGGGGAGGGAGTTTTTCTTAACTGACGTGGTGAACCTCGTATTTAATGTCAAGAGAGTTTCAATTGAATCGTTATGATTTTGGAAATGCTAGGTTGGTCAAAAGCGCCCTCTATTGAGCCTGTTTTAACAAGTTTGGTGGTGATGATGAAATCCCATTAAGGCAGCATTTTCGCCGTTAATCTCGATGCGTTATGAAGGGGATAAATACGCACAAACACTTTGAAGTATTCATAAGGCGCGGGCAGATTATTCGGATTGATTCAAGTGAGAATTTTTGCCAGCGAAAATGTGAGCTTGCGCACCTATCCCTTTGCTCAGCCGCGCAATCTTTGTCATCTTCACCCACAATGAATCTTGTTTGCAGACGGAACTTTATCTATCAGAGACCTAGTACCGGTGGAGTGCTTTCCACTCACGGGAACAACGCAAACGTGCGCACGTTTTAAACCCGGAACGTGCTGGGCACAGAAAGCGTTTGCAATGTTTGCGAAGTTCAGCAGAACGGTCCGGAGGAGTTGCGAGCTTACAACTTCGCAACCACGGGCAGCGCAACGTGTAATTACCTCTGGTCACAAAAGCCACTGGAATTGTTGTACTAAAAATCAATGCTGATTGGCTCCTGAAAAAAACTACTTTGTGTGCCGCTTGTTTAAAATATTTGCGTTTATATGGGCGCTAAGTACGCATGTGTCAAAATGCAAGTACTTGTTAACGTGATCCCCACTTCAAACCGAATCACGTTTTCAATAGGTAACCCCTAAACCGCATACAGTTTACATAATGTCAGTTATCAAAGAAAAATGAGAAGGGGTCACGGGCCAATGTCATGGCTTTGCTTGCGGCTTCCTGTCAAGGGTGTGAATCGATGGCCTGTAGGCAAGGCGCAAACTCAGCCGCACACTATTTGCTCCATGACTTGATGCCTCTATTCTGCACCATGCCTGAACGTGCGCGTAGAGTCATTCGACCACAGAACTATTTTTCATTGGTTAGTTCAAAGGCCCAATTTCAGCAAGCTGCTTAAAGTAGAACATTGTTGTATTCTTAAGCAACTTAACTCTATGCAACTGGGCCCAGTCACAATGAGCGAGCATTGCATCCTGGGAATAAAATACCATTCCCATGATACTTTGTAAGTTGTACATCGCGCGTGCTAAGTAGGAAAACGATAGAAAAACGATAGATCATCGCACCTTATTGTAAGGGGCTGATTGTGGCATGATGCATGTGCGTTTGTACGTCTGCCTAGTACACAACTCTATGGCATTTGCCCACTTTTTAGAAGTGTCTGTACGCATGCGTAAATCTAATTAGCATATTCCTTCGGAAGGTTTAACTGGTGTGAGTGGCCGTACCCCCGAGGAAGAATTTTATCTCAAAAAGCTGTCAGAATGAAGCAAATAAAATGTTTTCGAAAAATGTATCACTTCCCGGGTGTTTTACTCAAACTAAAATCTTTCCGTTGTTACGCACATACGAAAAACATGTCTGTGCCCAGGAGGCTTTTAGAAACTTGGGGGGGGGGGTTATAGCTGTCTGAAGTCATTAGCTACCTGGTATGGCACTTGAAGGGAATAGACTGTGCAAGTCTCGCGCGTATTCAAAAACGCGAGTTTGTTTCCTTCACTCGTTAAAGCTGGTATGTTGGACCAAAGTGGTCCCAAAGGTGATCGAATGAGCGAAACTTGCACGGTCTATTCACGTAAAAGCACGTATGTGCGTCTTTCAAGTCTTGGGTTTCCATCTCATTACAACAAAAAACCTCCTCGATGAAACAGAGATAATCAAAATACTATAACTGACAATTGTTAAAGGCAGGTAAACTAAACTATGTGCTTTTTGTCTGATTGGTAAGGTATGGTCATCTATAACTTTCAATTCAAGATTCGAGCAGTGCTGTTAATTTCTACCAGATCCATGTGTTGTCTACTTTACACGAATGTCAAAAACATCTCTTCTTCAACTTAATACTTTCAAACAAAATAGACAATTATTTCAAAATTCTAGTGATAAAAAAGAAGAATGTTTGAACAAATTTAGAAACATACGCCCACGTGAGATCTGAATCAACCAAATAGAAATCGATAGATGACAGACGCATTCTACTTTGATTAGGTACTCCATGATGCACAGCTATAGTCTTCTCATGCACACTACAGAGCCAATAATATGGGGGGTTTTATATATAATAAATAAATAAATAAAAACTATTTCAATCAACTGAGCGTCCTTTGATGTGATAGTTGTAGCTTTATAAGCTATTATTACAGACTTTTAATTAACTTCAAATTACATTCTTGAATATCACATTTTTGATGAAATTGGTGTACTTCTGTTATAGTCAATTGTTTTGAATCTAACTTAAAAATTCCTCTTCCGAAAACGTGCTTGTTGACGCAATGGCGTGCAAATATAGCCTAGCCAGTCAATGAGAACGGTTATCAAGTTTCTCACCATCTTACAGGTTTTTAAATATTACATAACCAACATGTAAATGACTAATATCAAATTAAACTGCATGTTCTCGGGCACAATTTTCTGGAATGCAACAAACCCAAATCGAACGGCTACCTGAGGACTGGCAATTAAATACATGAAAAAAGATAGGTAGACGTAAATCGTGTTACTAACATGAACCTTTTACACGGTCACTTTATGACATATTATGTGAATGCATTTCAAAATGAAAAGTAAACTTTTCCTGAACTGTTACTAACTTATGCAATCAGATGCAAAGTTTAACAAATGCTGAAATATCTGTGTATTATGTAATTCAAAAGTGTTGTTACAAACATTCACACCACCAACTTGCACATTATAAGGTGATATCAGCGCAACTTCTGACAAAAGGTAACTTGAAGCAACTCCAAGCTTAGTTGTGAGACCTTTACTTATCCTATTGCCTCCTTCCAATCATTATTGCAACTCTTTAGTATGTAATTCAATATCTGTCCTTACTTTTTAAATATATATATCAAAGAGGTAAAACTCACTGTTTAATACATTGTTTTCAACTATTATGTATGATGTCAAATAAGAAATAAACGAAACAACAGATATCAAGGAATAAGTATCACGCTGCAGACTGTTCACTCCTTAGTAACCCATGTTGCCATCAGTGACGTTTAATAAAAGTAAGCTTTATTAACGAACCAAATATTTGTTGTTCCATTACTGACTGCAGCAACAAGTGGGATAACATAGTTCTTTACAATGATACGACTGTCCAGTGGTGAAGAGTGGCTATTGGGTGGACGGAATGCAGGTTAGAATCTTGAGAGAAGTTTCAATCACAGTCGTGTATACCATGAATGGATAACCTTCAAGCATTGCCCACGTCAAACAAAAACAACAAAGTTTTGTTGGGATAGTCTGGAGTTCCTGATGGAACTAGATTACTATTCCCCCTTTGCTAGACTACATTTACGTGTGTGGGAATTAGAAGCAAAAAAGAGTTGTGTAGACGGAGGTGTTTACTCTGCAGGCATTGTTTGATCGAGTGAGTTTGGGCAATTCAACTGCAGATAGTACTTAGACTTGGCTTTGTTTCATCTACTTCCCATCTGGTTCCATTTCACATGACGTGGAATATCATGTACTCCCCAAAAAGCTCTAATTTCGACAATAAAAAGATGAATTATGCCTGGAGGCTTCTATAATACTATTTTTCTTTACCACGCTGTGAGTGAGTTTGGTGAAAGGGGGCAAGAAGTTGGCGCTTGCCGAATACCGGCACCTAACAGATGGCCACGGCGTCGGACGGTTGGCGAGCAGTGGGAAAATAGGCAGGATTGCGCTGGGAATTTCTGATACAAAAAGACATTCCGATTGCTGTTGACTAGTCGCCGTCACCTTCCAGATGGTTGCAGAACGGTTGCTTTCATTTGAATTTAGCGGCAACGCTGTAGTTCCCACACGACGCGCGACAAACGGTTGGCGTCCATGGGTGTCGACCCATTGCTGGAAAGGCTCCAACGTACGCACTCGTCAAATGCTCGGCCTGCCCCTACCCCTCCAGTCGCACTCCAAACTAAGGTATTTTAGTGATAAATGTACACAGTTTCCTTGAAACATTTAGTTCACTGCTGTACTTAAAGTTTAGAGACAATGTTGTACTTGGTAAGAAAAGAACTTCAACTTAAACGAACGTTGACGAAATGAGGCACACGGTACAGAAACAGGTTTCGTCATTGACTCGAACCTACGTCAATTATGGCGGAAACTAATTTATTTTGCCGATTTTATGGCAGTTTGGAAATATTTTGAAGGATACTTGATTTGTTATCAATGCTATGGTAATATATGTCTTATAAATTTGGTTAAATGTAAACTTTTCGACGTGCTCAGTTCGTTAAATTTCCAAATGTTAAATGTTAAAAACTCTGAGATTTTGCCGACACACATGCCAGGTCCGTACCGGCAATGTCCTTGTGCGGATGACTATGGTTATTTTCTGGACTTTTGGTAAAGTCTAAAGCTATCAATGATTGTGAGATGTACCATGGATTGCTTGATACTCGTTTAGACTCGTTTGTCATCGAATCGAGTTCCACTCATAGATAGGGTCTTGTGATACAAGTTAAAAAGGTCGCAGTTTTCTTACTTCTTGTATTATTTGCGAGGTACTTTCATTTGACACTGACACACACTTCATAAATACAATTTACACACTAAAGACGTTTTACCGAAAATAACTCATACTGACGTTACTTACTCCGACGTTCTTGAGTCTTGAGAAAAAAATTATTTGAAAACAACTTTTAGAAATTTAAACATTTAATTACACAGACAAAAATGAATGAAACACCATTTCAAATTACGTCCAACGGTATATAAAATGATCTATTATACTTCGAGGAATTTTAGAGTATTTTTTTTTTTATGAGATAAACTTGAATATGTTTTCTTCGCCCTGTCCTCATTGAATATTACATTGCATTTAGGGTGAAATAACTACAAATTATTCTCATTGCAGTAGCTGCCAGCAAGAGTTACAATTCTGCTCATGGGGTGATTTATACCATTGATGAAGTGCTTTGGGTTTGAAATTGGGAAAACATTTTATTGGCTCCTTATTTTTAAACTTTTCCTTGTATTTGGTTAAAACGCTAATCCATGCACAAGCCTTTTAAATAAAGAAAACAACTGTTAAATCACTAAAATATGATAACTGAAACGATTCAATCCGGTGATAATATGCATTTAGCAATGTGAACATACGAATCACATTCATATGTAGGAAACCGCACTGTGTAAGCTATTCAATCAGACTGTGTGGCGCAGAGGTATGGCTCACATACTAAACGGGCGTTGGCGGCGCTAGTTAAAATTTTCTCCCCATTGAAATCGTTCTTATGGGATACTTTGTGAATAACTGTCTTCCACTTGTGAACGAAAGTTCGCAACAGCAGACCATTTTACACTCGTCAGATACAAGTCCTTTTTCCTTTTAGCTATACCATAAGCTATCCTCTATTTTCATTTAATGACAAATCCTTTGTAAGCAGAAGTAGGTTTTTAGGTCACGCGGCTTTGTAATTGGGTTGTTGCAGTTTCAACACTTGAGCTTCCACCAACATATCCTTTATGCATCACAAAAACAAAACAAAATAGTCAAATAAACAAGTTACTAAGATAAACGTAGAGTAAAGCTGTACTTGATGGAAACACGTGGCCACCAAGCCTAGCTGAATGCATCGGCTGCTATTGTGTATATATTGCAAGATCCGACCGCTTCATCTAAAATAGCGCCAGAACAAACGCCGCTTCGTTTCATTATTTCTACGGTATAAATTTATTTCCTTGGCATTTAATATTTAAAATGTGTTTAAATTTAATAGCAAAGTTTGGCAAGACAGATGACGACTCCATAGGCAGACCTTTCTGAATCGTGACATGGTACTAACTGTGCGCCGCTCTATAAATTCCAATGCACTTGTTAACAACAAAATCCAATAACTTGCATAAAACGTGGGAAAGATGATTTTTATCTCCATGGACGGAGAGATGGAAATAATGGCTGGATTTCGACTCTTTGTAATTGACAACAGAACGGCGATTTATTGAATGTTGCAACGGATTAAGTTGAAGACAAAGTTATCATTTGGTGCTTGTAATATGTTACTCTTTTTACTTTCTGTTTTATTAGGTTACGGGCTGAGATCAAGTAATAAGCTTTACTTTGCATGAACAATTTGCATTTAAAATAACATGTTCAAAACAAAACAAAACCGGGTATTGCCAACGAATTATTTATAGTTTGTTTGATCGCTGAAAGAAAGTTATATGACCAATGTCACTTCGTGTAAATGTTTTACTATCAATTGTGTATTTCATTCAGTTATACCCTTTTTAAACAACCAACCGAAAGAAACTGAACAATTTCTTCAATTCAATACACAAAGTGCATTATTAAATGTCTTTACAATGATCTCCTTGCTTTTGGATAAGTAACCTGAGCTTGAACATGTTTGAAAAAATATATCACGACAACACAAATTTTCGAACTCGAATTTGAATTTGAAAAAGTATCAAGCAATAATTACGCTACTGACTACAAATAATGTTTTTGTTTTCTGTTTTTCCCCGTTCACTGTCAGTTGCTTTTGACTGTTTATACTGGGATTGAAACTGCGCCATCAAATATGATCAAGTCACAACTCCACTGGCTGCCTGTCAAGGAACCAATCCAATACAAAGCTGTTGGCGTGTCTACAAATGCCTAAATGATCTGGGCCCAGATTTAAAATCCTGTTTTGTTTTGTATAACCCAGAAAGAGTTGGCTTGCGGTCATCAAAAGACACTACCCGGCTTGTCCAACACAAAATTCATTACAGATCTCTTGCATCAGCCGCTGAAAACCTTCTCTTGTATCGCCCCTTAACTTTGGAGTGGTCTCCCTCCTTCCCTGCGCTTTGCTGATTCACTTCACATATTTTTCAAAAAGCATCTGAAGTCACACATATTCCCACAATGACTGTTTGTTTGTTTGTTTGTTTGTTTTCATATTTTGTATCATTTTTATGCCGTGTATTTGCTGCGTATCATCAAAAACTGCTGTGATCTTGATGAAATGGCGTGTATAAAACATTTTTGTTTGTATGCTAGGAACAATAAAACTTGAAAAAATAAGATCCTGTGCTGACCGTGACTTTATGTATAGGCGTCAGTGTGTGTGTCCTTACATTCCTACGTGTCTAAACAAGTCCACTTGTTTACTTGGAAATGGGCATTATTACCAGCTAATAGTCTCGATAACAGACTTACTGAGCCAATTAGTAAAACTGCTACTGCCAATTGAGTACAAAATATATTACATGTTCCTGGCAATGTTCCTTACATACGACAAGTGTATGTAAAATCCTAAGGTTTTTAAATATATCCTTTAAGTCTGATAAGAAAATTAATTAAAGTATAGGTCTGATCATATGTTAACTTTAAAAGAAAAATAATCCTGCGAGAGTCATTCAAGTAAACATAAGAGAGCTGATCCAGGGTGGAGGGGCTGATCCAGGGTGGAGGGGCTGATCCATG